>JAJEJO010050976.1:79722-98642 GCA_020662805.1 Glaucomys volans | reverse complement strand
CTCTTCTTGCTAAGAACTGCTTTAGCTATTCTTGGTCTCTAATTCCTCCAAATGAATTTCATGATTGCTTGCCCTATTTCTATGAGGTCTGGCATTGGGATTTTAATTGGGATTGCATTGAATTTGCATAGCGCTTTTGGTAGTATGGCCATTTTGTCTATATTAATTCTGCCTATCCAAGAACATGGGAGATCCTTCCATCTTCTCATACTTTCTTTAATTTCTTTCTTTAGTGTTCTGTAGTTCTCATTGTAGATGTCTTTCCCTTCTTTTGTTAGATTGATTCCCAAGTATTTTATTTATTTGAGGTTATTGTGAATGGGATAGTTTTCCTAATTTCTCTCTCAGAGGATGCATCACTTACGAATAAAAATGCATTAGATTTATGAGCGTTAATTTTATATCCTGCTACTTTACTGAATTCATTTATGAGTTCCAGAAGTTTTCTGGTGGAATTCTTAGGGTCTACTAAATAGAGAATCATGTCATCAGCAAATAGGGTTAGTCTGAGCTCTTCTTTTCCTTTTTGTATTCCTCTAATTTCTTTGGTCTGTCTAATTGTTCTGGCTAGTGATTCAAGAACAATGTTGAATAGTAGTGGTGAAAGAGGGCATCCCTGCCTTGTTCCAGTTCTCAGGGGGAATGCTTTCAATTTTTCTCCATTTAGAATGATGTTAGCTGTGGGCTTAGCATAGATAGCCTTTACAATGTTAAGGAACATTCCTACTATCTCTATTTTTTTTAGTGTTTTGAGCATGAATGGGTCCTGTATTTTATCAAATGCTTTCTCTGCATCTATTGAAATAATCATGTGGTTTTTGACTTTAAGTCCGTTGATGTGGTGAATTACATTGATTGATTTCCAGATGTTGAACCATCCTTGCATCCCCAGGATGAAACCCACTTGATCATGCTGCACTACCTTTTTAATTTGCTTTTGTATGTGATTCGCTAAAATTTTGTTAAGAATTTTTGCATTTATGTTCATTAGGGATATTGTTCTGAAATTTTCTTTCCTCAATGTGTCCTCACTGGTTTTGGTATCAGGGTGATACTAGCTTCATAGAATGAGTTTGAAAGGGTTCCCTCCTTCTCTATTTCATGAAATACTTTGAGGAGTATTGGAATGAGCTCTTCTTTGAAGGTCTTGTAGAACTTGGCTGTGAATCCATCCGGTCCTGGACTTTTCTTTGTTGGTAGGTTTTTGATGACTTCTTCTATTTCATTGCTTGAAATTGATCTATTTAATTGTGTATGTCCTCCAGATTCAGTTTGGGAGGCTCATATGCCTCTAGGAACCTGTTGATGTCTTCCAGGTTTTCTACTTTGTTGGAGTATAAATTTTCAAAGTAGCTTCTTATTATGTTTTTTATTTCAATTGTGTCTGTTGTAATATTTCCATTTTCATCACACATTTTAGTAATTTGGAGTTTATCTCTCCTCTTCGTTAGTGTGGCTAAGGGTTTATCAATTTTGTTTATTTTTTCAAAGAACCAACTTTTTGTTTTGTCAATTTTTTGAATTGTTTCTTTTGTTTCAATTTCATTGATTTCAGTTCTAATTTTGATTATTTCCTGTCTTCTGCTGCTTTTGGTGATGATCTGTTCCTCTTTTTCTAGGGCTTTGAGCTGTAGTGTGAGGTCATTGATTTGTTGACTTTTCATTCTTTTATTAAATGCACTCCATGCAATGAATTTTCCTCTTAGCACTGCTTTCATAGTGTCCCAGAGATTTTGATATGTTGTATCTTTGTTCTCATTGACCTCTAAGAATCTTTTAATTTCCCCCCTAATGTCTTCTGTTATCCATGCATCATTCAATAGCATATTATTTAATCTCCAGGTGTTGGAGTAGTTTCTGTTTTTAACTTTATCGTTGATATCTAATTTCATTCCATTAGATCTGATAGTATACAATGTAGTATCTCTATGTTTTTGTATTTGCTAAGAGTAGTTTTGTGGCATAACATATGGTCTATTTTAGAGAAGGAACCATGAGCTGCTGAGAGCAAAGTGTATTCACTTTTTGATGGATGAAATATTCTATATATGTCTGTTAAGTCTCAATTAGCGATTGTGTCATTGAATCCTATGGTTTCTTTGTTCAATTTTTGCTTGGAAGATCTGTCCAACGGTGAGAGAGGTGTGTTAAAGTCCCCCAGTTTTATTGTGTTTTGTTCTCTTTGGTTCTTGAATTTGAGAAGTATCTGATTGATGCACTTGGATGCGCCATTATTTGCTGCATAAATATTTATGATTGTTATGTCTTGCTCATTTATGCTTCCTTTAAGCAGTATGAAATTTCCTTCTTTATCCCTTCTGACTAACTTTGGCTTGAAGGTTGCTTTATCTGGAATGAGGATGGAAACCCCTGCTTTTTTACTCAGTCCATGTGCATGGTATGCTTTTTCCCAACCTTTCATCTTTAGTCTGTGGGCATGTTTTTCTATGAGATGAGTCTCTTGAAGGCAGCATCTGTTTGGTCTTTCTTTTTAATCCAATCTGCCAGTCTATGTCTTTTGATTGATGAGTTTAGGCCATTTACATTCAGGGTTATTATTGAGATATGACTTGTATTTCCTGTCATTTTGCCTTTTTTTGTCGTTTTCTATGAGATGAGTCTCTTGAATACAGCATATTATTGAGCCTTTCATTTTAATCCAATCTGCCCATCTATGTCTTCTGATTAATGAGTTTAGGACATTAATATTCAGAGTTTTTATGGAGATAGATTTGTATTCCTATTCATTTTGGCTTATTTTTGATTTTTAACTTGACTTGGTTTCTCCTTTGACTGTTTTTTTCTTTAGGGTAGCTCCGCCTTTACTGACTTGAATTGTTTTCCATTTCTTCCTCACGGAAGATTTTGGGGAGAATGTTCTCTAGTGCAGACTCTCTATTTGTAAATTCTGTTAACATTTGTTTATCGTGGAAGAATTTTATTTAATCATCATATCTGAAGGTTATTTTTGCTCGGTATAAGATTCTTGTTTGGCGTTCATGTTCATTCAGAGCTTGAAATATATTGTTCCAGTCCTTTCTAGCTTTTAGGATCTGGGCTGAGATATCTGCTGATATCCATATTGATTTCGTCTTATATATCATCTGATGTTTTTCCTTTACAGCCTTTAAAATTCTGTCTTTATTTTGTATGTTAGGCATTTTCATTAAAATGAACCTTTATGTGAATCTGATTGTAATTTTGTGCATTTGGTCTTCGGCAAGCCTCTTGTATTTGATTTTCCATTTCCTCTTCAGGTTTGGGAAATTTTCTGATATTATTTTGTTGAACAGGCTGTTGAATCCTTTGGCTTGTATCTCTGAGCCTTCTCCAATCCCAATAATTCTTTAATTGGGTCTTTTCAAGATATCCCACAATTCTTGGAGGTTTCATTCTTGATTTCATACCATATTCTCAATTTGGTCAACTTTATTTTGAAGATTAAATATTTTGTCTTTGTTGTCTGAGATTCTGTCTTCCACATGATCTAGTCTGTTGGTGATGCTTTCTATTGAGTTTTGAATTTGGTTTATTGTTTCCTTCATTTCAAGTGTTTCTGTTTTGTTTTGTTTTTTTCAGAATCTCTATCTTTTTTAAATGCTGTTTTGCTTCATGCAATTGTTCATTTAACTGTTTTTTGGAGTGATCATTCATTGCATGCATTTGCTTTCTTATTTCATCGCTTGCTTCATGGATCATTTTAATTATGTACATTCTAAACTCCTTTTCTGATATTTCTACTGCCATGCTGCCATTGGATTCTATTAAAGTAGCATCTTGGTTTGTTAGGGACACTTTTTTTCCTGTTTCCTCATGTTGTTCCTCTATCTTCCCTTCTATTAATGAGGATATGAGGTATTGCAGTTTCCCCCCATAGGCTTATTGTGATGTTGCAAGTTTCCAAACCTCTCCTTTGAGGGAGATATCAATAGTAGTAGCACCCAATACAAACCATATTCAGTCATAAAACAGATAACCCCTATAAAGATGTTAGCAGTATTATAATAAACAGGATAAGTTTGAATACTATCTACAATATAGCCAATAGTCTTGCAGTGAGTCTAAATTTCTAATGGTGGCCAAAGAGGTTGGGTAGGGCTGTAGGATGTAACTGTTAATTGGATAAAAAGAGAGTTTATAGAGGTACTAAATAATGGGAAGAATGAGAGTGGGAACAAAAGAAGTTGGTTTTTAGCAGGCAAAAACAGAGAAACAAACTCCAAGGAAACTGGTAAATAAAAGGAAAATAGGGGGAAAACAAATGAAGAAATAAAGAAATTAGAAATTAATAAAAACTATGATACAACAGTCATTCACCACCCAAACCTCTCAGTCTTCGGTATCTCTATGCAAGTGAGATACTTGAAAAGTGCCTCCAGTCTCCAGAAGGCGAGCTAGGATGGGAGCTGCTGCACCTAAAGATGGTGGCTTCCCCTTCAGGGTTAATCCAAGATGGCTGCACCAACTTCTAATCAGGGTGGGGACCTGCAACACGGGTGTTAAATACATGAGAGGTGTAAGTGGGCCAGAGTCGGAAGCAGCAGGTGGTCATGGGAGATCTGGGTCCAGCAGTGGTGGGCTATTACAGGTGGGCCTATTGGCTATACAATAGATCGTAGTCACTCATATCTGTTTATTACAATACTGTTAACAACTTTACAGAGTGTATCTGGTTTAGCATGGCACCAGAAGCTCTGACTCCACCCAGCTGAGTCCCAAGTGCAGAGAAGAAGTAGTCAATAGCACATCGTCTCTCCATGTGCCAGGTGGTGGATTGGGCCTTTGGAATGCTCTTGATCATGATGTGTTTTAAAGTGGAAATTTCTAAATGCAGGACTTTCTGGATGATTAAGTCCTTTTTGTTTGTTTGTTTCTTTTTGTTTTTGTTTTTGGTGGAGCTGTGGATTGACCCCAGGACCTTGTGCTTGCGAGGCAAACACTCTACCAACTGAGCTATATCCCCAGCCCTGAATGATAAATTCTTTTTTTTTTTTTTTTACTTTATTTTGATTCATTGAACACAAATGGGGTATAGCTGTTGTTTCTCTGGTTGTACACAAAGTAGAGTCACACCCTTTGTGCAATCATACATGTACATAGGGTGATGATGTTTGTCTCATTCTGTTACTATTTTTACACCCCTCCCTGATTCCAACCCACTGTTTTCCCTAGGAAATACATCCTTCTTCTATTCTTGCCTCCCTCTCACCCCACATTTTACATCATCATCCACTTTTGAGAGAAATCATTCAACCTTTGATTTTGGAGATTGGATAAACTCACTCAGCATGATCATCTCCAGCTCCATCCATTTACCTGTAAGTGCCATAATTTTATTACTCTTTATGGCTGAGTAGTGTACATATACCACAGTTTTTTTTTTATTTACATTTACTTTATTTGTGTACATATTCCATTGTGTACATATACCACAGTTTCTTTTTTTAATTTACATTTACTTTATTTGCTTCAGAAATTGACTAATCATTAAATATAAACAAAGTTTTGAAACTTTAAATTTTAACATCGGTAGTGCAATATGAAGAGCACAATACAGCGTTTAAGTTGTTCTGTATTTATTCTGTCACATAAGATTTTGCCACATAGCCTATCACCACAAATATTTTTAGGCATTTTAAAGATGTTGCTAAATATCTTAACTATTTCCATAGCATGTATAAATAATAATAATGTGTGTTAAGACAATATTGTTGTGTACATGAGGGTTTTAACAGATCTCTCAGAGTTATTTTATTGTCCACTTTGCTGTTTTCACTATTACTTTGGATATGCACTTAGTTTATTTTTATTTTCTTATTGATTCATTGAACACAAATGGAGTACAGCTATTGTTTCTCTGGTTGTACACAAAGTAGAGTCACACCATCTGTGCATTCATACATGTACACAGGGCAATGATGTCTGTCACACATTCTGTTATTATTCTTACCCCCCCACCCTGACCCCACCCCTCACTTCCCTCTATGCTATCTATCCTTCCTCCATTCTTGCAACCCTTCCCCCCTGCATTATGCATCATCATTCATTTATCAGAGAGACCATTCGGACTTTGGATTTTTTGGATTGGCTGATTTCACTTAGCATAACAGTCTCCAACATCATCCATTTACCTACAAATGCCATAATTTTATTCTTCTTTATGACTGAATAATATTCCATTCTGTATATATACCACAGTTTCTTTATCCATTCATCTATTGAAGGGCATCTAGGTTGGTTCCACAATCTAGCTATTGTGAATTGAGCAGCTATGAACACTGATGTGGCTGCATCACTGTAGTAATCTCATTTTAAGTCCTTTGGGTATAGGCCAAGGAGTGGGATAGCAGGGTCAAATGGTGGATCCATTCCAAGTTTTCAAAGGAATCTCCACACTGCTTTCCAGAATGGCTGTACCAACTTGCACTCCCACCAGCAATGTATGAGTGTACCCTTTTCCCCATATCCTCTCCAACACCTGTTGTTGCCAGTATTCTTAATACAAGACATTCTAATTGGGGTAAGATGAAATCTTAAGGTGGTTTTGATTTGCATTTCTCTTATAATGAGGGATGTTGAACATTTTTTCATAAATCTGTTGATTGCTTATAGATTTTCCTCTGTAAAGTGTCTGTACATTTCCTTGGCCCATTTATTGATTGGGTTATTAGTATTCTTGGTGTAAAGTTTTTTGAGTTCTTTATAGATTCTGGAAATTAGTGCTCTATCTGAAGTGTGTGTGGCAAAGATTTTCTCCCACTCTGAAGGCTCTCTCTTCACATTGCTGATTGTTTCCTTTGCTGAGCAAAAGCTCTTATGTTTGACTCTATCCCAATCATTGATTCGTGCTTTTGTTTCTTGCACTTTGGGAGTCATGTTTAGGAAATCTGGTCCTAGGCCAACATGAGGAATAAAGGGGTGTGAGCAAGGCTTTCTACAGTAACCTTGTCACCCCTGCCTTTATACATGTGGTCAGTTTTGCTTTTTAGGATGGTGGGGGGGGTGATGAGGGAATGAGTCAAGGGTCTTAACCACTGGGACTTATCCACAGCCCTGTTTTGTTGTTTTAAAGACAGGTTCTCACTGAATTGTTTAGGATCTTGCTAAATTGGTAAAGCCAAACCTTTGGGATTATAGGCATGCCCAGCTACTTGCAATTGGTCAACAGGAAATTTTGGTTGTGGACAAGGAATTAAATTCAGGGTCACTTAACCACTGGGGCACATCCTCAATGCCCATTGTTATACTTTACTTAGAGACAAGGTCTAACTGAGTTGCTTAGGGCCTCACTAAATAGCTGAGACTAGTTTTGAATTCATGATCCTCCTCTACCTCAGACTCTTGCCTCAGCCTTCCAAGGTCCTAGGATTACAGTCCCGTGCCACAGTGCCAAGCACCTGGTGCATGTGATAGAGATATTATTTAAAGGTCCAAGAAGTGCCCAGTATGTTTGAGAGGATTTTTTTAAAAGGGAAACAGGATCTCAGTATATTTATTAAGAGATTTTTTAAGGGCAACAGGCACCTGGTATTGTCAATAGGGGATTCTTTTTTAAAAAATCAGTACAGAGGCCTGGGTCTCTGGCTCAGTGTTAGAGTGAGGCACTTGGTTCTAATCCTCAGCACTATATAAAAATAAATCAATAAAATAAAGGTGGAAAAAAGTATTATAGAAAACCTGAAAAAAAGCAATAAATCTGTTGTTCTATTTCACTCAACCAATGATTTCCCATGTTAGTTGCCAAAATATCAAACTGGAGTTTTGAAATTAAAAGGTGCACTCATCTTGCTGGGAGAGTTGCACATTGAGGCAACCACACTGGAAAGTAGTGTGGAGGTTCCTCAGAAAACTTGGAATTGACCCAACAGTTGACCCAGCTATCCCACTTCTCAGTTTATAACCAAAGGCCTTAAATTCATAATACTGCAGTGATCCAGTCACATCAATATTTACAGCTGCTCAATTCACAAAAGCTAGATAGTGGAACAGCCTAGATGCCCTTCATCTGAAGAATGGATGAAGAAACTGTGGTATATATACACATGGAATATTACTCAGCTATAGAGGAATAAAATTATGGCATTTGCTGGTAAATGGATGGAGGTGGATAATATCTCTTTAAGTGAAATAAACCAAGCCCAGAAATCCAAAGGCTCAATGTTTTCTCTGATAAGTGGATGATGATACATAATGGGGGGTGTGGCAGAAGTGCAAGAGAAGAATGGAGGAAATTTGAGTGGTGTGGAGAAAAATGGGGTGGGAAGGAGTGTGGAAGGAAAGACAGTGGACTGAGACAGACATCATTACCCTATGTACATGAATGATTACATGAATTGTGTGAATCTATATTGTGTACAACTATTAAAATGAAAAGGTGTACCCCATTTGTGTGCAATGAATCAAATGAATCAAAATGCAGTCTGTAAAAGTTAAAATTAAAAAAAAAATTGATTCCCTGCTTCTACTAGCTGATGAGCCTGCACTATGTCTGTTTCTGTGGGGTCCAGGCCTCTACAACCATAAAACATGTGGTAGCTCTTAAAGTTATGCTAGGTCCTCCAGAGTTGCTCCATACCCAAACAGATGACCACTTCATCCTAGATTCTTGTCTCATAAATTTAAATAACAACAACCAGACCCAGGTCCAGTGAGTATGAAATCCAGATTTCCTTAAGCACCTATTTCAAACTACCTCAGAATGACAAAACTGACCAATGTTGCCACTTAAGTGTCCCTGGCCAGGGGTTTGCATAGCACTTGGGTCAATGCTCTTGGCTCAAATGTATGCTAATTAGGGTTTGAAAATGGACTAATGCTATTGGTCAAGCTTATGCTGATAAAGATTTGGAAAAGTCCTAATCCTATTGTTTGGCACCGATGACCCCTCAGGTTTCTCTTTCTTCTGCTTTTCTCCCAACTTCTGCGGAGGCTAGAGGTTGAAGTCAGAAAACCACACATGCTTGCTGGGGTTGAAGGGTCTGCAGCTGCTGTCCTGCTGAAGAATGTGTCAGCCTTGGGCCACAGAGCCCTGGGTGACATCAGTGGCCTTGACTCATCTGGCTGTGGTGTCTGACTCAGGTCCCACATAGCTCAGGCTGTCAAGGAGTCTGCTTGCACCTGCCCTCCAGCTTGCCTGGGCAGCTGGGCATGCCACCTCTCTGCTGCTACTTCCTGACAGGGACCACGGGGCTAGTTGCACATCTTGGCTTCCCAGCCATGTCAGTTTGTGCTGTTCTCTATTGACACATGTGCTTACAGTGTTGCCCAGCCTGACCTGAAATGCTGGGAAGTTGCCTATGGGAACTGCTGGGGTGAACTAAATGCATTTTGCTTTGTGAGATGGAATTGAGCTTATGAGGGCCAGGGTCAAATGTTATGGATTGGATAAGGGGCAACCCCCAAAATATCATGTGTTCATGCAGGGGTATTTGGGGGAGAATTGATTAGATCATAAAAACTCTAAAATACTAATACATACTAATTTGAAAGAATTGCATGGTAACTATTGGCAGTTTGGGAATTCCTAGAGAAAGGAGGTCACTGGGGGCACACGTTTGGGTTTATACTTTTGTCCCTGGCACATTGATCTCTCCTTGCTTCTTGGCTTCCATGAGGCAGGCAGCTTTACTCCACCATGCTCTTAAGTCCTGATCCTCTGCATCACCTCTGACTCAAAGAAAAGGAATTTTCCCACCACAAACTGAGATTCTGACACAGTGAGCCTCCAAATCAATATTTCCTCCTGGAAATTGTTTTTGTCAGGTATTTTGGTTACATATACAAAAAGCTGACTAACATACGGGGTAAGCATCATAATGGTATAGGTCTCAGAATGAACACAAACTCATTGACACTGCCAGAAATGCAAATATGTGTGTGCAGAGACTCACACTCAAATGCATGTGTATCCTCACATACTTATGTACAGTCGCTAGCACATTCAAACATTCATGCATGAACTTGGCACATACATGCTCACCACCCATATTCATAACTCCCCCTAATGATACACACAGTCACACTTGTATAACTTACATGGTCACCATGTGCATGTCTTGATGACATGTCCTTATGCAGAAGAGTTATATATCTACACATATAGGCTCCAGAAAAATGAGCACCTTCCATCATTTTATTCTTTCTATCCATATAATAACCCACTGTGACAAGACAACATGCAACTCTGTAAACTTTCCAACACTTTGGTGAAATACCTGAGATTATCAACTCAGTAAAGGAAAAGATTCATTTTGGCTCATGGCTCTGGAGATTCCATTCCATATTCCATTCCATTACTTTGGGACAGTGGCAAGGTGGCACATGATGGTGAGAGCTTGTGGCAGAGCAAAACCATTCACCTCAGCAGGCAGGAAACACACAGGAAGAGGAAGTGCCAGAATTTATTAGTTCTCATCACAGGCAGCTGCCAGGGCCTGAGTACCTTCCACTGGGCCCTACCTCTTCAAGAGTCCACCCTGGAACCAGGTTCACAGTTAATCCATGGGGATATTCAACATCCAAACTTCAGTCACAGACTTAAAAACTGGTATGAGTATTAGCACCTAACATCAAAATGCCTGGTGAGAAGGCCACAGTTTTGCAGGAGGGCAGTGAGATAAGAGAGGGGAAAGGGGACTGGGTGCTGATGGTAAGAGACAGAGGCAGACAGTCTTTGGCATGGAGGCACAGAGAGCAGGAAAAGAGAGAACTTGAAAGGACAAAGACAGTTGGTGTTAAATGTAGGGTTAACATGCACTGCAGGGATTCAGGCCTTGGGGGCAAAGTGCAGAGAGGGGATTTAAGAACAATGGGCACTGCAGCTGCTAAGGAGGGGAGGGCAGGAATTTGTGAGAGTGAAGGGGTAAATGGGAAGGGTGGTATTGGGCAAAAGGCATAAAGAACAGTGGTTTGTAGAAGTCACAGCAGACGTTCCATGAGGGGTTAAGAAACAAGGTGTTATAGGGTGAAACTAGCATGGGTGTATAGGCAGATCTTGGAAGTAGGTAGTGATCCAAGGAGTTTGAAAATGTGTGAGAAGGAGATTGATCCAGGAACTGGTAAGAGGCCTGGGCAAGGGGGCAATAGAACACAGGACAGAGAAGGGTCTGGGAGGAGAGTGGTCAGAGTCATCAAAGAAGCCAAGGATGCGCCTGCGATCACGGAGGTGGAAAAGAACGGTTGCTCTGCTACTGAGCTATATACCTGTCCTGGGAAAATAAAGGTTCAACAAGACCACAACCAAAGTGTGAGAATCAAGGAGAATATTTCAAGTGATACAGTTTGAAATTAAGAAATTTTTCTTGTGAAATGTGTACACAAATTTTAGAGAACTGAGTTAAAGTATTGTCGGAAATGAAGGAGAAATAAATTTGTGTGTACCTGCAAGTTGAAGATCCAGCACTTCCTACACTTACACCCAATAGAAAGCCCTGCTGTGTCTCCAAAGCATGGGGTAGAACTTTCATGCCAAGTCTATCAATGATGCCCCAAACTGAAGTCTCCTATTGTCATCAGGGGTAGGATGGTTCATTGCTGGATACACACACAATGGAATTGTATCATTAACAGTGTGAACATGCAGATGATTTCACAAGCATATGGAACTTTAAAAGTCAAACACTAAAGAAGTTGCTCTGTGTGGTTCCATTTATACAGAATGCAAAACAGATGAATGTGACCTGTGTAGTTAGCTGTCACATAGTAGTCACGGAGACAGTGACTGCAGAGGAATGAGGAGGCTTCAGTGAGGAGGACTTTTCTGTCTTTTTGACATTGGAGCTGCCTGCAGAGCCCTGTTCTGTGAGGGAAATCTCACCGAGCAGACCACTCATGACCTGTGCATAAATTTATTTTAAAAACAGAGAAATAACTGAATACACATTGAAAGAAGGTAAACAGGTTAATATACAATAGTCTAATATTGTCAAGGAAGAGGCTAAACATTCTAAATATCTTTACTCTGTGACTATACACATGTGCCATCATTTCTAGGGTGATCTAAGATAGACTAAATACACATTATGAAAGAAAAAGGGTAAAGTATGGAATTATGAGAAAAAATTTCACAGAAGGGACCAACGCAGATGTTTGAAACACAGAACAAGAGCACAAGGTTTGCTGGTAAATTCTTCCCAAGTATGTCCATGATTGTAATGACATGAAAACTAACTACAATTTCAAAGTCAAATTCTCTTGGATATATTCATCTGGACACTCTTTCAATGACAGAATACTGAGATAAGATGGCCTCCAAGCACAACAGTACCATGTGTTATTCAAGAAATAGCTAAGACCTAAGAATCGAGGTAAGTAAATAAAGATATATTCATGGTATTTTTACCACTTAATTAACTAGAATGGCAAGGCAAACATCCAATAAGGCAATCATTATATTAAAGTTGATGATCATTATTAAATAAGCATTATTTTAAAATCTCAGATTTACACAACTTACATAACATTTTCTGATATTGCTTCATGAATAATAAATGTCTTCAGAATGATGGGAAGACACACACACGAGATGCACAGACACACATTATAACACACTGCACAATGTGTATGCATGTGATGCACTCTGACAGTGTGACTGCTTTATCACCAGCGTGTGGAGATGGGTGATTGACAACAGATGTTTCTAAACAACACCATGATTTATATTTTCCTCATAAGATTGGCATTCTTCCTATACTGTATCCAGGCAGAGTGCATCCTGGATGAGTCTCTGCTCAAGAGCAGAAAGGGGCTGACAGCTGGGAAACACCCAGTGAATATGGCAGCTGTATTCACCACAAACCAGTCAGGATTATAAATCACAGCTAAACTAACTTGGAAGATGCAGGAAAGTGTGTAAAAAGAGACAAAGGTGCTCACCAGGAGGAGGATGGTTTTGGTGGCTCTGGACTCAGGGGAGGACCTGGGGGAGCTGCTCTTCTGAACATGCTGCATCCTCTGCTTGTGCCTGTGCAGGATGAGCACCATGGAGCTGCTGGCCCAGAGCATGAGCCCCACACACAGGGCATCAGGGAATGTGAGAAATGCTGCCTGCAGTGAGTTTAATTTTCTGTCATGTCGAGTGGCAGAACAGTATCCAAAATCTTTCAGGCTTGTGATGTTTTTGTTGCTCTTTTTTCCAGTTATGTACATAATAAAAATAACATTTACAAGGAAGTGCAGGATCCAACTCAGGTATATGAAGGAACCAATATATTTTGGAATTTTTACTTTAAGCTCTGAACAGCTGGAATCTCCAGGGCTGATCTTGATGACCTGGACGACACTCAGGAGGCAGGTGCTGCCAATGGACACACCCCTCCCCACCCTGTGAACATAGAAAAGCAGCTTGCATCCAATATCACTGAGGAAAGCCTTTGCTCCAAATGCTGCAACTGTCTGGGGAATTCCTTTACACAAGAGGGTTAACAAGTTGGCCACAATCAAGTGCTTAAGAATCAAGTCTGTGTGTCTTACCCTGCACCCAGTGAAGTGAAGAAACAGGTAATGGAGGAGAAGAGAGGAATTGCCAAGAGCTCCAACCACAGTCTGTGACAGGAAGATGATTCCTACAGCCACATCACTGGCTGCCATCCTGCAAGTTCTGCTCCCCCAAACAGGGGTCCTGCATGGGAAGAGGAGGCCTGGGCTGCAGGAGTGTTGCACCCTCCAGAGTTCCCACTGTGAAACTTACTTAAGGTTTTATTTTCACTAACAGGTTTTAATGAGAGTTGCATGAATAGTTAAAACATGAAGTGTGTCTAAATCCCTCCTGTGAAGGCAGCACATGGTAATCTTGAATCTTCATGACATGGAGCAGGTGCTGAGATGAATTTGCATGGAGACCAAGAGAACTTGAGCACATAGTGATTACATCTCTGTCCAATTTCGTAGCTGATCAGCTGCCTATAGGGGTCTTGAAACTGGCTGAGTGTTTACAGAGCGGGTATGTGAAACACAACACATTCTTGAAGCTAGTGAGTGGAGTTCCTCTATCCAACTCATATTTACTTCTGCTTTTCTATGTTCCTATTCTCTTCTAAACTAGTGGTATTTTGTAATTTCTTACTTGGAAAATGTTTTAATTTTCATGCAAATATTTATTCTACATGCAATATTAATTATGAATAAACATTTAGACATTTTAGTAACTGCAGATGCACTGAGGGAACTATAGCACTGCAGGCACCTGTCCCAGGTGAGTTGTATGCAATGAGGCAGGACAGACTCCACATCAGGACAGTTACCCCATGACTCACACGGATGTGTGTTAGGAACACAAGTACAGTAACACCTATCACAGGAATTTTGCCATACCATATTCCCAAACCATGTCCTAAGTCTTCATTGTAAAGAATCAGTATGTGACAAAATAATATAGAGTAGAAACAAATTTTCACTGGTTTCAGAAGATATAAATAAATACTAGCAAAAAAAAATTACCAAAGTTAACTAAAACTGCTTCAAGAAAGCAAGATTAGTGAATGACATCACAGTAGGAGCCACCACTGATAACTGGAATAGGGGGCCTAAAAACATGGCCATTTAACATTTTCAACACCAGAATATCTCAGGTGTTTGCATATAATTAACAGAGTTTATCATTTGAAGAAATGTCAGGTTCACAGAAACTTGAACAAAGAGTGAAGAGATTTGCTATGCCTCCTGTACATGCAGATCCTGTTCCACTATCAGATTTAGACTAGGTGGTACATTTGCTTCAATCAGAATGTATTTAACATGAGAAAAGAAACACATCAGACAGGTGGTTTTGGAAACCTGCAATAATAATGTCTATGTTCCGTACATGGTCCTTTCCACATTAGAGAGAAATGGCTTCTTCATCCTTGAACTCTGATGCTTTCAGGGTTGATACACTGACTGCCTCCATTGGCTTCACCATGCTCCTAGTCAGAGAATCTTTCTCTTCAAGCAATCACCCCCCGCTCATTTTCTACACAGGACCACATAATTCCTGTGAACTCCTACCACTCCATACAACAGGCAGGGAAAGACTGTAGGTCTGGCTCTAGAAATCCTGAAGATTTAATGTAGAATTCCTCTAATGGGAACTAAGCAGCTGAGTGAATTTCAAACAACCTCCTCCTACACCTTGAAAGTCACATTTCATTTTCACATGGATTAAACCTCAGTAACCACTGTAAGCAAGAATCACATTCAGTTAAATTAGGTGAACTGCAGTTTGGTCCATTATAACATTGAGGGTGGGACCTCATTTATTTTTTTTTGCCTAGAGCCCTTTCTTCAACTCTTCTGCTTTCTGTGTGGCTCTAGGTTCTGCCGCATTCAATTCAGTGATCACTGATGTGATCACTTACCCAGACTCTCGAAATAGTTCTTCCCTCACAGATGCTGCTCTCAGAAAGACGTTGGATTACTCACCAGACCCTTTCTCTTTTCCATGGTGCTCTCAGTGTGAGGCCTCTATGACCAAGATGTGTGCTGCTGGAGGCAGCCAGCTCCTGAGATATGGTCTGTGACTCTATGACCTCACCTCCCCTGGGACCTGCGATCATCACTGTGCCTGTAGCAGCAATGGGCAGGCAGCCCTGGGGAGCTGGGGACACTTATGAAAACCTTCTCCCCAGTGACACCAAAAACAGTTATAAGTTTCTTGATAACATGTCTTAAGAGGTTATTGGAATGCTTGGAGAGGCTTTTGCTTATCCCTGGTCCCTAAGGGCAGACAGGGTCTCATTTCAGGGGCAGGAAACACTGTGGTCTGTCATGTGAAGGACTGGCATTGAGTCATGCCTGTCCCATTGTATTGTTTGCTTCCCTGAGAAGTTTTCTACCCAAATCTAGTTGCTTCTTCTTCTTCATTTCCTGGGCAGCACCATCATAGAAACTATTGTCAGAGAACTGGAAAGAAACAAAATGACTGGGTAGGATTTTAAAAGAGATAAAAATGAAAGGAAGAATGAGAAGCTCATGATTCACCTTGGAAGTCACTGATTCCATCTGCACAAATATAAGTCCACTCACTGGACTCATTTGCACAACCCAATTGCAACTTACATCATGCCTGTGCAGATAAATTTTCTCTCCCAATGTTGACCCCAATCCTTGCAGGAGGGAGAAACAGAACAACATCCACAGAAGGACTGGAGCATGCTCTAAATGGGTTCCTCACCAATGGCAGCAGCAGAATCAGATGGTTTGTCAGGCGAGATCTACCATTTCTGTAAATGTCTGATATGCTTGAGGTTTGTCCACCAGGGGATTTTGTCTTGGAGCTTGGTGTCCAGTGTGGCAATGTCAGGAGGTGGTAGGGCCTTTATGAGGTGAGGCCCGGTGGATGCTGACAGGTCATTAGCATCTTTGCCGATTGAAATGGTCAAGGTATTTGTCCTGAGACCCAGGCTAGCTCTCATGAAAGGTTGTTATTGAAGACAGGACTTTCCCCAGCCTGCTCTCTGGATTCCAAACTCACCATTTGATCTTTCCCTCTCACACATAGCCTTCCATGATGCCATCTGTCATCCTCAGACATGGAATAGGGCCACAGGGAAACTGATGGTGATGTCATGCTCAGGAGTCCCCAAACATTAAATGAATAACCATCTGCTCTCTATACAGTATCCAACCTCTGGGGTTTTGTCATAGGAGGACAACTGGCCAATACCCAAGATTTTCTGCTATACCCGTGTGAGTACAGTGACCCTCCCCTCTGGGTTGAGAGGCCCAATTTCCATACACACTCTTTGAGGCTTTACTGAATTCAGAATCCTAAGATCATTTCTCTATTCAGTGTGGAGTAATTCTTATCCTGGATTTCTGAAGCCTAAAGTTTTGGGGCACAGGCATTGAAGTCATCCATCTATTCTGACATGCATGTGGACACTCAGCACTGAAACTTTCACATGTCCAACAGCACAATCTGGGGATGAGAACTAGAGACATCATAGGTAATGATGTCTGGGACATGGTCAATAGTGTGGGACAAGGTTAGAGATGGTTTAGCATTGAATCATGAGGAGATGTTTTTAAGAGATTATCTAAGATGCTGGCAATCAATGCTCATGCTGGAGTGAGCATGGCATGGATAATGGAGCCTGTAGACTGTCTAACCCCTCAATTCCTTTGGAAGGCTTTCTACCTCACTTTCAGTCCTGCTCTCCATGTAGGTTAAGG
The DNA here is from genome assembly GCA_020662805.1 of Glaucomys volans. NCBI lineage: Eukaryota > Metazoa > Chordata > Mammalia > Rodentia > Sciuridae > Glaucomys > Glaucomys volans. The sequence continues at coordinate 81,494 of JAJEJO010050976.1, read as the reverse complement.
ATCTGTTGACTCCTCAGACACAACTTTTCCATGGATCTCCAAAACCCTTGATGTCTTGGGAGTTGGCACACCCTCCCTGGAGTCTTATTTCTCACTGCACTAAACAAATATCTTTTCTGTCCCAAAGCTGCTACTATCACATAATCCATTAGAATAAACTATTAGGATAATCTACTAGGATAAACAACCATAAACAAAAACAGCACATCCCTCCTCCCAGGAGATGTCAACATGGAAATCCCAGTGCGATTTGTCTTAGAACAAGATTCTCCACCCAGTTTTTTCTGTGTTCACTTTTGGTGAATCTTTCCATGAGCAAACCTCTGAGTGAAATGCTTTAATTCATCAATTTCTGTAGCTACAAATGATCCATTTAATTGGTTTCAGTCCACTTTAATGAAGAGTGTGGTGAAGAGGCTACTGTGAACCAGAATGAGGCCAGCCTGCTTTATTCCCCTCCTCCAATCCCAGGCAGGTCCCACAGACAACCTGTTGCAATATCTATGCATCTCCTTTAGGAGAATCTGTCTTCTCCTTACATTTTTGTATTGCCTTTTACAGAAAGATGAATGAGAAAAAACTGAAATCTATGCAAAAATATACACCCTAACATATCTGATGTGATCATGGTTTGTGTTGGTTGTACTGATAAAGGAGAGCCTAGATAGGAATCCTGGGTCATGAAGAGAGAGGGGTCGATAGTGGGAGAACACACAGAAATTAGGGCACAATATTTACCAAACACCATCAGACAGTATAAAGAATAGCAATAGAAAACCGAAAGATGTAGACGGTGGAAACAGATACAAAGTTGTTCACCAGAACAAGGATGATTTGGGTGGCTCTGGACTCAGGGGACCTGGTATGAATGTGTTAGGCCCACATGGTGTCTGTAAGGATGGAAATCATAGCAATAAGGTTTCCTCTTCCTTAAGAGTTTCCTCCCTAATTCCAAACCTTTTGACAAAATATAGGTCCCTCTCATGTTCAAAACACTAGAAAAGTTAGGATGAGTAGAAACACAGGTCAACATTGTAAAATCCATATATTTTAATCCCAAGGAGAGCATAATTCTGACAGAGAAAAATTGGAAGATTTCCCTCTAAAAACTGGAATAAGAAAAAAGATGTCCTCTTTCATCCCTTTTAGTCAACATTGTCCCTGAAACTCTAGCCAGAGCCATTAGAGACAAGAAAGAAATTACAGGTATATGATAGGTAAAGAAGAACTCAAACTATCACTCTTCACTGATGATATGATTCTATACTTAGAAGATCCAAAAAAATCCACCAAAAACTTCTACAACTAAAAAATGAATTCAGAAAAATAGCATAATATAAAATCAATACCCATAAAGCAAACACATTCTTAGACATCAATAATGAATCCACTGAACAAAAAATAAGGAACACTACCCCATTCACAATTGCCTCACAAAAAATAAATACTTGGGAATTGATCTAGCAAAAGAAGAGAAAGACCTCTACAATACAAACTACAGAACACTAAAAAATAAATTGGAGAAGATCTTAAAAAAAAAGCTAAAATGACAGGAAATACAAGTCATATCTCAATAATAACCCTGAATGTAAATGGCCTAAACTCATCAATCAAAAGGCATAGACTGGTAGACTGGATTAAAAAGAAAGACCCAACAATATGCTGCCTGCAAGAGACTCATCTCATAGAAAAACATGCCCACAGACTAAAGGTGAAAGTTTGGGGAAAAGCATACCAAGCACATGGACTGAGTAAAAAAGCTGGGGTTTCCA
>JAJEJO010050976.1:0-64722 GCA_020662805.1 Glaucomys volans | reverse complement strand
GACTCTACTTTGTGTACAACCAGTGAAACAATAGCTTTACTCCATTTAAATTAAAAGAAAAAAAAAAAAAAAAAAAAAAAAAAAAAAAAAGCTAAAATCAGAAGATCAAAGTAAAGGAAGTTAAAGAGTTAAAGGGCTTTGAGACAAGTCCATATTTTGACCCTTACCCTGTAATGTAAGCTTGGATCCAGGGAATGTGGGGAGTTCACTAAGGGTCCTGCTACTCCAATGAGTCACTGATTGCCTGATATGTGGGATCCAGAGGATACTAGAGAAAAGTATGACAATCTATGCACATTCTGCAAAGAGGAGGGTCATTGGAGAGGACAATGTCTCTGATTCTAAGAGAACTTTCTATAGAAAAATGGGACTATAGTCCAGAATTGGCAATGAAATAAAAATTTTGAATATTTAGCAGAAACCAAAAAAGTTCATAATTCCTAAGACAACATTACAAAACATCCTTAATGAAATATTTCATATAAAAATGAAATTAGAAATCAGTAACAAGGAAAAAAAATTTGCAACTGGAGATTAAATAATACATGCATGAATGAGCATTGAGTAACAGAAGAAATCAGAAATCAAAATGGGGTGCACAAGACATAAAATCTTCAATCAAAAGACATAGATTGTCAGTTTGGATTTTTCAAACCCCAAGTATATGCTGGTTCTAAGAGACTAACCCCTCAAATATATCAGCCACAGAGTGACCTTGAATGGATGGGGAAAGATATACCAAGAAAATGGAAATCAAAAACAATCAGGGTAAGCTACTCTCATGTTAAACAAAATAAACCTCGCACCAATATTAATCAGAACATATAAAGAAGGTGACTTCCTACTGGTTAATAAAATAATCTAACAACAAGATACAATGATTGTAGGTAATTATTCTCCAAACAATGAAGCATCTATGGACAAAAGGAAACCCTTCTTGATATTAGGGATCAAATAAACCACAATACAAAAATAGTGGATGGTTTCAGGCCATATTCTCACCACTAGATATATCATTCACATATAAAATAAGTACTTTTCACAACTATAAATGCTCTTAATCAAGTGAACCCAACGAACATCTAGAGAATATTTCTTCCATTGAAAACTTTTATTTATTTATTTTTTTTCAGAACCAGGGATCAAACTCAGGGACACTCGGCCACTGAGCCACATCCCCAGCCCTGTTTTGTATTTTATTTAGAGACAGGGTCTCACTGAGTTGCTTAGGGCCTCACTAAGTTGCTGAGGCTGGCTTTGAACTCACGATCCTCCTGACTCAGCCTCCCAAGTCACTTTGATTACAGGCATGTGCCACCACGCCCGGCTCCATTGAAAACTTAATCCGCATTTTCCCACCATTACATAGCACATACTCCAAAATAGATAATATTTAAAAGCACAAAGCATTTCATACTTGTTACAAAAAATACATATATTCCCACATCCTATCAAATCATAATGGAATGATTTTAGAAATCAATATCAAAATCAAAAACAAAAATTATTAAAGACCAGGAGATTAATTTAAATAATACTCCTTTTTTAAAATTTATTTTGGTTCATTGTACACAAATGGAGCACAACTATTGTTTCTCTGGTTGTACACAAAGTAGAATCATACAATTTGCATACTCATACATATACATTGGGTAAAGATATTTGTATCATTCTATTATCTTTTCTTCCCCACCCCCGCCCCACCCCTCACTTTCCTCAATGCAATCCATCCCATCTCTTTTCTTCCCATACCTCCCCCAACTCCCACTATGTGTCATCAACCACTTAAAAGAGAAATCATTCGGCCTTCGGTTTTCTGGGATTGGCTTATTTCACTTAACACGATCATCTCCAATTTCATCCATTTACCTGCAAATGTCATAATTTTATTTTTCTTTATGGCTGAATAATATTTTATTGTTTATATATACCACAGTTTCTTTAGCCATTCATCTATTGAAGGGCATCTAGGTTGGTTCCACAATCTCCCTATAGTGAATTGGGCTGCTATAAACATTGATGTGGCTGCATCACTGTAATATGCTGATTTCAAGTCTTTTGGGTATAGGACAAGGGGAGGGATAGCTGGTTCAAATGCTGGTTGCATTCTGAGTTTTCAAAAGAATCTCCATACTGCTTTCTAGAGTGGCTGCACCAATTTGCAATCCCACCAGCAATGCATGAGTGTATGTTTTTCCCCACATCCTCACCAAAACCTATAGTTGCTTCTATTCTTGATAATAGAAATTCTATTTGGGGTGAGATGATATCTTAGGGTAGTTTTGATTTGCATTTCTCTTATTACTAGAGATGTTGAACATTATTATCTCATATATCTGTTGACTCCTTGTAGATCCTCTTCTGTGAAGTATCTGCTCATTTCCTTAGCCCATTTGTTGATTGGGTTATTTGTATTCATGGTGTAAAGTGTCTTGAGTTCTTTGTAAATTCTTGAGATTAGTGCACTATCTGACAAGTATGTGGCAAATATTTTCACCCACTCTATAGGCACTCTCTTCACATTGTTGATTGCTTCCTTTGCTGAGAAAAAGCTTTTTAGTTTGAATCTATCTCAGTTATTGATTTCTGCTTTTATTTCTTGTGCTTTGGGAGTCATGTAAGGAAAGTCTCATCCTAAGCCAATATGATGAAGATTTGGTCCTACTATTCCTTCTATTAGATGCAGGGTTTCTGGTCTAATTCTTAGGTCCTTGATCCATATCGATTTGAGCTTTGTCAGGGTGAGAAATAGGGGTTTAGTTTCAATTTGTTGCATATGCATTTCCAATTTTCCCAGCACCGTTTGTTGAAGAGATTATATTTTCTCCATTGTAGGTTTTTGACTCCTTTGTCAAGTATGAGATAACTTTATTTATTCAAGTGTGCCTCTTTTTCCTCTATTCTGTACCATTGGTCTACCTGCCAATTTTGGTGCCAAAACCATGACGTTTTTGTTACTATTGCTCCGAGGTATAGCTGAAGGTCTGCTATTATGATACCTCCTGCTTCACTCTTCCTACTCAGGGTTGCTGTACCTATTCTGGGTCTCTTATTCCTCCAAATGAATTTCATGATTGCTTGCTCTATTCTATGAGGTTCATCACTGGGATTTGAATCAGAATTTTAGTGAATTTGTATAGTGCTTTTTGTAGTATGGCTACTTTTATGATCTTTTTTCTGCCTATCCAAGAACATGGGGTATCATTCCATCTTCTAAGGTTTTCTTTAATTACTTTCTTTAGTGTTCTGTAGTTCTTGTTGTAGAGGTCTTTCACCTCATTTGTTAATTTGACTCCCTGATAGTTTATGTTTTTGAGGCTAATGTGAACGGGGTAGTTGTTCTAATTTCTCTTTCATAGGATTCATCACTTATGAATAAGAATGCATTAGATTTATGAGTGTTGATTTTATATCCTGCTACATTACTAAATTCATATATGAGATCTAGAAGTTTTCTGGTGGAATGTTTCAACCCCTCTAAATGCAGAATCATATCATTTACAAATATGAATAGTATAAATTCTTCTTTTCCTATTCATATTGCTTTTATTTCTTTAGTCTGTCTAATTTTCCGACAGGAATTCCTAGCACGATGTTGAACAGAATGGGAAAAGAGGGCATACCTGCCTTGTTCCAGTTTTAGAGGGAATGTTTTCAGTTCTTCTCCATTTAGAATGATATTGGCCATGCACTTAGTATAGATAGCCTTTACAGTGTTTAGGCATGTTCCTACTATCCCTATTTTTTCTAGTGTTTTGAGCATAAAGGGGTGCTGTATTTCATCAAATGATTTCTCTGCATCTATTGAAATAATCATGTGGTTCTTGACTTTAAGTCTGTTGATGTGGTGAATTACATTTATTGATTTCCAGATGTTGAAGCAAACTTGCATCTGTGGAATGAAACCCACTTGATCATGGTGCACCATCTTTTTTATATGCTTTTTTATGTGATTTGCAAAAATTTTTTAAAGAATTTTTGCATCTACGTTGAATAGGGATATTCGTCTGAAATTTTATCTCCTCTTTGTGTCCTTCTCTGGTTTTGGGATCAGGGTGATAGTGGCTTCATAGAATGAGTTTGGAAGGGTTCCCTCCTCCTCTATTTCATGAAATACTTTGAGGAGAATTGGAATGAGCTCTTCTTTGAAGGTCTTGTAAAACTTGGCTGTCCTGCACATTTCTTTGTGGGTAGGCATTTGGTGACTTTTTCTATTTCATTGCTTGAAATTGATCTATGTAAGTGTGTATGTCCTCCAAATTCAGTTTGGGTGGCTCATATGCCTCTAGGAACCTGTTGATGTCATCAAGGTTTTCTATTTTGTTAGAGTATAAATTTTCAAAATAGCTTCTAATTATGTTTTGTATTTCAATTGTGTCCGTTGTAGTATTTCCACTGCCATCACGAATTTTAGCAATTTGGATTTTCTCTCTCCTCTTTGTTAGTGTGGCTAAGGGTTTATATATTTTTTATTTTTTTTCAAAAAAACAACTTTTTGTTTTGTCAATTTTTTGAATTATTTCTTCTGTTTCAATTTAATTGATTTCAGCTCTGATTTTAATTATTTATTGTCTTCTACTACTTTTGTTGATGGTCTCTTCTTCTTTTCTAGGGATTTGAGCTGTAATGTGAGGTGAATGATTTGTTGACTTTTCATTCTTTTATTGAATGCACTCCATGCAATGAATTTTCCTCTTAGCACTGCTTTCATAGTATCCCAGAGATTCTGATGTGTTGTATCATTGTTCTCATCGACCTCTAAGAATTTTTCATTTCCTCCCTAATGTCTTCTGTTATCCATGCATCATTCAATAGCATAATATTTAACCTCCAGGTCTTGGAGTACTTTCTGTTTTAACTTTATCGTTGATTTCTAATTTCATTCCATTATGATCTGATAGAATACAAATTAGTATCTCTGTTTTTGTATTTGCTAAGAGTAGCTTTGTGGCATAACATATGGTCTATTTTAGAAAAGGATCCATGAGCTCCTGAGAAGAAAGTGTATTTGCTTTTTGATGGATGGAATAATCTATATATGTCTGTTAAGTCTAAATTAGCAGTTGTGTCATTGAGTTCTATTTTTCTTTGTTCAATTTTTACTTGGAAGATGTGTTCAATGGTGAGAGAGGACTGTTAAAGTCCCCCAGTAGTACTGTGTTTTGGTCTATTTGGTTCCTGGAATTGAGAAGTGTCTGATTGATGTACATGGATGCACCATTGTTGACCCATAAATGCTTATGTTTGTTATGTCTTGGTGAATTTGCTTCCCTTAAGTAGTATGAAGTGTCCTTCTTTATCCCTTCTGACTAACTTTGGCTTGAAGTCTACTTTTTCTGAAATGAGGATGGAAACTCCTGCTTTTTAACTAAGTCCATGTACATGGTATGCTTTTTCCCAACCTTTCACATTTAGTCTGTGGGAATTTTGTTCTATGAGATGCAACTGTTGAAGGCAGCATATTGTTGAGTGTTTCTTTTTTAATCCAATCTGCCAGTCTATGTCTTTTGATTGATGAGTTTAGGCCATTTACATTTAGGGTTAGTATTGAGATATGACTTGTATTTCCGGTCATTGTGACTTATTTTTGGAATTAGTCTTACTTGGTTTTTCCTTTAATTGACTGTTCATTTAGGGTAATTACTCCATTTGCTGACTTACATTGTTCTTTCTCATATCTTCCTCTTGGAATATTTTTCTGAGGGCTTTCTGTATTGCAGGCTTTCTATTTATGAATTCTTTACCTTTGGTTTATCATGGAAGAATTTTATGTCATCTTCAAATCTGAAGGTAAGTTGTGCTGGGTATAAGATTCTTGGTTGGTATCCATTTTCTTTCAATGCTTGGAATATGGTGTTCCAGGCCCTTCTTGTTTTTAGGGTCTGGGCTGAGAAATCTGCTGATATTCATTTTGGTTTCCCCCTATATGTAATCTGATGTTTTTCTCTTGCAGACTTTACAATTTTTCTTTCTTTTGTATGTTAGGTATTCTCATTATAATGTGTATGGGTGTGGAACTGGTGTGATTTTGTGCATTTGGTGTTGTATAAGCGTCTTGAATTTGATTTTCCATTTCATTCATCAGCTTTGGGGAATTTTCTGATATTATTTCATTGAGCAAATTATTCATTCCTTTGGTTTGTGCCTCTGTGCCTTCCTCAATCTCCAAAACTCTTAAATTTGGTCTTTTCATGATGTCCCAAACTCTTGAAGGTTCTGTTCATGATTTCCTACCATCCGCTCTGTCTGGTTGAGTTTGTTTTCAAGATTAAATATTTTGTCTTCATTGTCTGAGGTTCTGTCTTCCAAGTGATTTAGCCTTTTGGTTAAGCTTTCTATTGAGTTTTTAATTTGGTTTATTGTAACCTTCATTTCAAGGATTTTTGTTTGATGTTTTTTCAGAATCTTTATCTCTTTATTGATCTGATCTTTTGCTTCCTGCAGTTGCTCTTTAACATTGCCTGCATTTGCTCTCTTGACTCCTTGTTCACTTCTTGGATCATTTTAATTATGCACAACTCCCTTTCTGACAGTGCTTCTGTCATGTTGTCACTGGGTACTTTTAGGTATAGTATCTGGGTTTCTTTGAGATGTTTTCTTCCCATGTTTTCTCCTATTACTAGTATATCTTCCCCTCTAGTAGTGTGAATCCTAGGTATCACAGTTTCCCCTTAAAGACTTACAGGTTCCCTGCCTATTTTCAATACCTCCCCTTGAATTGAGAGATCAATATTGGCAGCAAACCATATAAAATATATGTGTCCTTAATCTAAATAGTCCATATTAAGATATTAACAGTGTTGTCTTAGTAAACAGAGTTGAGTTCACATTATTATCTACAGTATAACCTGTAAGTTTGCAATAAGGACTGTAAATCCTAATGTTGGACAGGGAGAATAAGGGGGGGGGGATATTGGACAAAACACTAATGAGATAAGTGAGTCTATGGATATGCTATGTCATATGAATAGTGGAAGTGGAATTAAAAGAAATAGTTTGTTAGTGTGAGGATAGAGAGATTCTCCAAGGAAAAAGATATATAAGAGGGAGATAGAGTGATAAGCATAATAATAAAAGAAAAAGGTAGGAATATAGTGGATATATTAGGAATAATCATAGTATTACAATTAATTTAAAAATGTTCTGTGATAAAAATATACTGTACAGGCCAGGCCCGGTGGTGCACGCCTGTAATCCAAGCGACTTGGGAGGCTGAGTCAGGAGGATCGCGAGTTCAAAGCCAGCCTCAGCAATTTAGCGAGGCCCTAAGCAACTCAGTGAGACCCTGTCTCTAAATAAAATACAAAATAGGGCTGGGGATGTGGCTCAGTGGCCGAGTGTCCCTGAGTTCAATCCCTGGTTCAAAAAAAAAAAATACTGTACAGTTCAAACCTTTTATTTTTCAATGGCCTGATGTTTGAGAGGTGCTTGATCAAGCGGTGACCCAAGAAGGGTGCTGTGCCACTACCCTCAGGTTGGAAATGATCAATGCTTCTGGGCAGAGGCAACCCGGTGTTGATAGACGATCAGATGCAGCACAGGTGCTATACACTGGGACAGGATGTGGGCCTGTGCACTAGACCAACTTCAGGAGGGGGCACAGACCTGTGCTCAGTGATAGAGATACTGGGCTTGAGAGCCGAGGCAGGCATGAACTCCATGCTGGGGGCTCAGGTAGGGGCAGGAGGTTGCTCTCTCCCAGGGACACTGTGAAATGGCACCGAAGGGCCTAAGATCCCTGCTGGGGCTGGAGACTCCAGCCACCTCAGGCTGGAACTCTCTCCAGGAGCCACTGCAGAATGGCACCGGAAGACTGGAGCTCTGCTCTGAGGATTCAGGCAGCCACAGGTCTCTTTTTTAAATATGGTTTTGCTAAAATTTTGCTAAGAATTTTTGCATCTATGTTCATTAGGGATATTGGTCTGAAATTTTATCTCCTTGATGTGTCCTTCTCTGGTTTTGGGACCAAGGTGATAGTAGCTTCATAGAATGAGTTTGGAAGGGTTCCCTCCTCCTCTATTTCATGAAATACTTTGAGGAGTATTGGAAAGAGCTCTTCTTTGAAGGTCTTGTAGAACTCGGCTATGAATCCATCTGGTCCTGCACATTTCTTTGTGGGTAGGCTTTTGATGACTTTTTCTATTTCATTGCTTGAAATTGATCTATGTAAGTTGTGTATGTCCTCCAGATTCAGTTTGGGTGGCTCATACACATCTAGGAACCTGCTGATGTCTTCTAGGTTTTCTATTCTGTTGGAGTGTAAATTTTCAAAATAGGTTCTAATTATGTTTTGCATTTCAATAGTGTCTGTTGTAATATGTCCATTTCCATCACGAATTTTAGTAATTTGAATTTTGTCTCTCCTTCTCTTCGTTAGTGTGTGGCTAAGGGTTCATCAATTTTGTTTTTTTTTTAACAAACCAACTTTTTATTCTGCCAATTTTTTTAATATTGTTTCTTTTGTTTCATTTTCATTCATTTCTGGTCTGATTTTAATTATTTCCTGCCTTCTACTACTTTTGGTGATTATCTCTTCCTCTTTTCTAGGGCTTTGATCTATAATGTGAGGTGAGTGATTTGGTGACTTTTCATTCTTTTATTGAATGCACTCCATGCAATGACTTTTCCTCTTAGCACTGCTTTCATAGTAACCCAGAGATTCTAATATGTTGTATTTTTATTTTTGATGACCTCTGAGAATTTTTTTATTTTCCCCAAATGTCTTCTGTTATCCATGCACCATTCAGTAGCATATTATTTAATCTCCAGGTGTTGGAGTAGTTTCTGTATTTAACTTTATCATTGATTTCTAATTTCATTCCCTTATGATCTGATAGAGTACAAGGTAGTAATCTCTATATTTTTGTACTTGCTAAGAGTAGTTTTGTGGCATAGCATGTGGTCTATTTTAGAGAAGGATCCATGAGCTGCTGAGAAGAAAGTGTATTTGCTTTTTGATGGATGGAATATTCTATATATGTCAACTCAAAACTAACGGTTGTGTATTTGAGTTCTATGGTTTCTTTGTTCAATTTTTGCTTGGAAGATCTGTCCAATGGTGAGAGAGGAGTGTAAAAGTCTCCCAGTATTATTGTGTTTTGCCCATTTGATTCCTGGAAATGAGAAGAATCTGATTGACGTACATGGATGCTCCATTGTTTGGTGCATAAATATTTATGATTGTTTTGTCTTCTGATTTATGCTTACCTTAAGCAGTATGAAATGCCCTTCTTTATCCCTTCTAACTAACTTTGGCTTGAAGTCTGCTTTATCTGAAATGAGGATGGAAACCCCTGCATTTTTACTAAGTCCATGTGCATGGTATGTTTTTCCCAACATTTAATCTTTAGTCTCTGGGAATGTTTTCTATGAGATGAGCCTCTTAATGGCAGCATATTGTTGGGTCTTTCTTTTTAATCTAATCTGCCAGTCTATGACTTTTGATTGATGAGTTTATGCCATTAACATTCAGGGCTATTATTGAGATGTGACTTGTATTCCCAGTCACTGTGAGTTATTTTTGCCTTTTATCCTAACTTGGTTTTTTCCTTTAATTGTCTCTTCCTTTAGGGTAATTCCTCCCTTTGCTGACTTACATTGTTTTGTCTCATTTCTTCCTCGTGGAATGTTTTGCTGAGGGTTTTCTGTAAGGCAGGCTTTCTATTTGTGAATTCTTTTAGCTTGTGTTTATCATGGAAGGATTTTATTTTATCTTCAAATCTGAAGGTAATTTGTGCTGGGTATAAGATTCTTGGTTGGCACCCATTTTCTTTCAGTGCTTGAAATATGTTGTTCCAGGCCCTTCTTGCTTTTAGGGTCTGTGCTGAAAAATCTGTTGATATTCCTATTGGTTTCCCCCTTTATGTTATCTGATGTATTTCTCTTGTAGACTTTAAAATTCTATCTTTGTTTTGTATGTTAGGTGTTCTCATTATAGTGTGCCTCGGTGTGGATCTGTTGTGATTTTGTGTATTTAGTGTCCTATAAGCCTCTTGAATTTGATTTTCCATTTCATTCATAGATTTGGAAAATTTTCTGATATTATTTCATTGAACAGATTATTCATTCCTCTGGTTTGGATCTCTGTGCCTTCCTCAATCCCAATAACTCTTAAATGTTGTCTTTTCATGATGTCCCTTAATTCTTGGAGGTTCTCTTCATGATTGCTTACCATCTTCTCTGTCTGGTTGAGTTTGTTTTCAAGATTAAATATGTTGTCTTCATTGTCTGAGGTCACTCTTCCAAGTTATTTAGCCTGTTGGTTAAAATTTCTATTGAGTTTTTTATTTGGTTTATTGTGTCCTTCATTTCAAGATTTTCTGTTTGATTTTTTCAGAATCTCTATCTCTTTATTAAAATGATCTTTTGCTTCCTGCAGTTGCTCTTTTAGCATTGTCTGCATTTGTCTGTTGACTCCTCATTCACTTCTTGGATCATTTTAATTATGTACAACTCCTTTTATGACAATGCTTCTGCCATGTTGTCATTGGGTTCTTTTGGTATAGTATCTGGGATTGCTTGGTACATTTTTTCCATTGTTTTCTTCTGGTGCTAGTGTATCTTTATCTTCCCCACTAGTAGTGAGAATCCTAGGTATTGCAGTTTCCCCTTAAAGACTTATAGGGTTCCTGCCTATTTTCAATACATCCCCTTTAATTTAGAGATCAATATTAGAAGCACACCATATAAACAATACGTGTCCTTTATCTAAATAGTCCATATTAAGATATTAACAGTGTTGTCTTAATAAACAGTTGAGTTCAAATTATTATCTACAGCATAACCAGTAAGTTTGCAATAAGGACTGCAATTTCTAATATTGGACAGGTTGAATGAGGAGGGGTATAGGATAAAGCACTAATGAGATATGAAGTGAGTCTATAGATATACTATGTCATATGAATAGTGCAAGTGGAATTAAAAGGAATAGGTTGTTAGCATGAGAAAGAGATTCTCCAAAGAAATGGATATAGAAGAGGAAGATAGAGTGTTAAGAATATTAATAAAAGAAAAAGGTAGGAATATAGTGGGTATATTAGCAATAATCATAGTAATACAACTAATTTTAAAATGTTCTGTGATAAAAATATACTATACAGCTCAAACCTCTTATTTTCCATCTTCTGATGTTTGAGAGGTGCTTGATCAAGCAGTGACCCAAGAAGGGTGCTGTTCCACTACCTTCAGGTTGGGAATGATCAATGCTTCTGGGCAGAGGCGACCTGGTGTTGATAGACAATCATTCGCAGTATAGGCACTAGTCTCCAGGCCAGGGTGTGGTCCTGGGCACTAGACCAAGTTGGGGAGGGGCAGCAGACCTGTGCTCAGTGATGGAAACACTGGGCTTGATGGCCCAGGCAGGCCTGAGCTCCATGCTGGTGACTCAGGTAGTCACAGGCAGGTGCTCTCTCCCGGAGACACTGTAAAATGGCACTGAAAGACCTACAATCTGCACTAGGATCTCAGGCAGCTGCAGGTGGTTGACTCTCCTGGAGATGCTGTGAAATGGCATTGAAAGGCCCAAGATCTGTGCTGGGGACTCCAGCCACCACAGGCATGTGCTCTCTCCAGAAGACACTGTAAAGTGGTGGCAGACGGCTCAAGTTCGATGCTGGGGATTCAGGCAGATGCAGGTGATTGCTCTCTCCTGGAGACGCTGTAAAATGGCACCAAAAGGCCTAAGATCTCCTCTGGGGACTCAGGCCACCTCAGGTGAGTACTCTTTCCAGGATACAATGTAAAATAGTATTCACTTGTTGATGGATGGAATATTCTATCCATCTTGTCTGTTAAGTCTAAATTAGCGATTATGTTATTGAGATCTGGCTTCCTTGTTCAATTTTTTTTTGGAAGATCTGTCCAATGATGAGAGAGGTGCATTAAATTTACCTAGTATTTTTGTGTTTTGGTCTATTTGGTTCTTGGAATTGAGAAAGGATTTGTTTAACATATAAGGATGCGCTATTGTTTGGGGCATAAATATGCATTATCATTATGCCTTGCTGCTGTATGCTTTCCTTTAGCAGTATTAAATGACCATCTTTATCCCTTCTGACTAACTTTGGCTTGAAGTCTGCTTTATCTGAAATGAGAATGGAACCCCCTGCTTTTTTACTGAATCCATGTGCATGGTATGTTTTATCCCATCCTTTCACCTTTAGTCTGTGGACATCCTTTTCTATGAGATTAGGCTCTTGAAGACAGCATATTGTTGGGTCCTTCTTTTTAATACATTCTGTCAGTCTGTGTCTCTTGATTGATGAGTTTAGGCCATTAACATTCAGGGTTATTATTGAGATATGACTTGTATTCATGGTCATTTTGACTTATTTTTGACTTTTAACTTGACTTGGTTTCTCCTTTAATTGGCTATTTCTTTAAGGCAATTCTTGCCTTTGCTGGGTTACATTGTTGTTTTCCATTTCATCCTCTTGGAATATTTTGCTGAGAATGTTCTGTAGTGCAGGCTTTCTATTTGTGAATTATTTTAGCTTTTGCTTATCATCGAAGGATTTTATTTCATTATGAAATTGGAAGGTAAGTTTTGCTGGGTATAAGATTCTTGGTTGGCATCCATTTTCTTTCAGAGCTTGAAATATGTTCCAGGACATAGCTTTTAGGGTCTGGGCTGAGAAATCTGCTGATATCCGTATTTGCTTCCTCCTCTATCTAATCTGGTGCTTTTCTCTCATGGACTTTAAAATTCTATCTTTATTTTGTATGTCAGGTATTTTTCATTATAATGTGTCTCAGTGTGGATCTGTTGTAGTTTTTTTCATTTTGTGTCTTGTAATCCTCTTGTATTTGACTTTCCATCTCATTCGTTAGAATTGGGAAATTTTCTGATATTTTATTGAACACATTGTTCAGTCGTTTAGTTTGTATTTCTGTGCCTTCCTCAATCCCAAAAATTCTTAAATTTGATCTTTTCATGATGTCCCATTATTCTTGGAGGTTCTGTTCATGATTCCTTACCATTTTCTCTGTTTGGTTGACTTTGTTTACAAGATTAAATATTTTGTCCTCATTGTCTCAGTTCTGTCTTACAGGTGATCTACCCTGTTGGCTATGCTTTCTATTGAGTTTTTAATTTGGTTCATTAATTCCTTCATTTCAAAGACTTCTGTTCATTTTCTTTCAGACTCTCTCTCTATTGAAATGATTTTTTGCTTCCTGCAAATGCTCTTTTAGCTGATTATTAGTGTTATCACTCATTGCCTGCATTTGTTCTCTCATCACACCATTTCCTTCATGGATCATTTTAATTATGTACATTCTGAACTCCACTTCTGACCTTCCTTCTATCACGTTGTCATTTAGTTCTATTGATATAGCATGTCGGTTTATCTGGGCACTTTCTTCCCTTGTTTTCTCATGTTGCTCGTGTATCTTCCCCTTTAAAAGTGCAAATCAGAGGTATTGCAGAATCCCTTTAAGGACTCATTGTGTCCCTGCAGATTTTCAATACCTCACCTTGAAGAGATGAATCTTAGCAGCACACAATATAAACAATATGCATCCTTAATCCATATAGTCCCTATTTAGATATTAACTGTTGTCATAATATACAGAGATGAATTCACATTATTATCTACAGCATAACCAATAGGATTGTAATAAGGACCACAATTTCAAATGGTGGAAAAAGAGAATGAGGAGGGGTGTAGAATATACCATTAATGAGACAGGAAATGAGTCTATACAGGTACTGTATCATCAGAATAGTGAAAATGGAATTAAAAGAAATAGCTTTTTAGCATAAGAAAAGAAAGAGTATCCAAGGAAACAGATATGTAAGAGGAGATAGTGATAAGAATATTAATAAAAAAGGAAATATAGGAGGTATAAGAGGAATAATCATTGTAATATAACTATTTTTAAAAAGTTCTGAAGTAAGATTATACCGTACTGTTCAAACCTCCTATTTCTCAGTAGTCTGATGCCTGAGACATACTTGATAATGTGGTGTCCCAAGAAGGGTACTGTCCCACTGCCTCCAGGTCAGGAATAATTAATGCTTGTGGGGAAAGGCAACGTGGTGTTGATAGATGGTCAGTCACAGTGTGGGCACATGCCTAGACACTAGACCAGAGCCAGGTCCCAGGCCTGTGCTTGGTGCTGGAGATGATGGTCCTGACGTCTCCGCAGGTCTGTGTTCACAGCTGGAGCCACCCCTGGCAGGCCTGTTCTTGGAATTGGGGGGAAATCTGAGCAGCTTGTCCTCTAGGCTCCTCACTGCAGCTCTGTAGAAATTCTTTTAGACCAGAGCTGTAACCCTTATTCAGAGCTACATGTAATTTACAGAAAAAATGCTAAAATACGTATCAAATGTGTTTTATTTTTCAAGTTGTATACCAAAATGGAAAGCTCCTTTTGAGAAATTATGCAGAATCCAATCATTTTAAATTCAGAGATAATAATTCATTGCCCATGTTTAATTGTGAATTAGAAGGTTTACAAGAGTTGAATTTCACCTTTGTCTCCCTGGGGAGAAAAGATCAGTGTATTTGTTTCTTCTTGGAAAGAGCTAAGAATGGGGAAGAAGACTCACTTCTGTCTTGATCAACAAGTGTCTATTTCATGAGGAGAAATGTGTAACCTACAGCCATATGGAGAAACCAATGTACTTGGGGCCTTTTAATTTAAGCTCTGAACTGCTGGAATTCTCAGAACTAATCTTTGTGGCCTGGATAACACTCAGGAGGAAGGTGCTGCCAATGGACACAACCCTGCCCACTCTGTGAAGAGAGAAAATCAGCTTGCATCCAAAATCACTGAGGAAACCTGTCACTCCAAAAGCTGCCATTGTCTAGGGAGCTCCTTTAGACAGGACGGTTGACAAATTGGTCACACTCAAGTGCTGAATAAGCAAGTTTGTGGGCCTTATCCTGCACCCAGTGAAATCAAGACTCAGCTGAAAGAGAAGAGAGGAATTGCCCAGAGCTCCAACCACAGTCTATTATAGAAAGATGATTCCTGCAGCCTCCTCACTGGCTGCCATCCTGCATGTTCCCTGCTGCTCCAGCTACAGGGTCCCACAGGGGAATGGGGGGCCTGGGCTGCACATGCCTTGTCAACCAAAACTCAGCATTGCCCACTCTCCAGAATTCCCACTGTGAAAACTTACTTAAGGTATTATTTTCACTAGCAGGTTTTACTGAGGGTTGTATGAATAATTAAATAGGATGTGTATAAATCCCTGCTATGAAGACAGCACATGGTGATTCATCTTCATGACATGAGGCAGGTGCTAAGATGAGCTTGCACGATGACCAGGAGAACTTGTGTACACAGAGGTTAAGTCTGTATCCAAATCAAACTTTGATCTGGTACCAAGAGAGGTTTTGAACCTGGCTGCATGTTTATAGAGGGCATAGCATGAACCACCAAGCTTCTTTGGATCTAGTGAGGAGGTAATTCTATCAATCCAACTCATATTTACTTCTCCTTTTATATGCTCCTCTTATCTTCTTAACTAGTGATATTTTTAACTTTTTACTGTAAAATGCTTCCATTTTCTTTTAAATAGTCTGCATGCAAGATCAATTATGAAGGAACATTTGGATATTTTAATAACTGTAGATGTACTGAGGGAATGTGGCATGGCAGGGCACTGTACCAAGGGTAGTCATATACAATAAGACAGGACTGGCACCCTATTGGGACAGTTATCCTATGACACATATGGTTGTGTATTAGGAATTCAAGTACAACACCTATCCCAGGAATTTTGCCACATTTCCAGACCATGTCCTAATTCTTGGGATGTTGTTATGGCTTCGCTGTGAGGTGTCCCCAAGAAACTCACCTGTGAGACAATGCAAGAGATTCAGATGAGAAATGATTGGGTTCTGAGAGTCTTAAAATAATCTGTGAATTAATTCCTGGTGGGATTAACTGAGTAGTAATTGGAGGTAGGTAGGTTGTGGTTGGAGGTAGTGCTTCATTGGGGGCATGGCTGTGGTGCCGAGGTCCAGCCTTAGCAGGGGTAGTGGCACAGCTTGGTGAGGGGAATGCATAGGCAATGAGGAGAATAAAGCAACACAGACTCAAAGATCTGAGGCTAAGTCCTAAATTCTGACTTTACTGTTTCACTCACGATTTATATATATTCATTCAGCTTGAGTGCATTCTCTTGAGGTTACATGGAGGGGAAGGTGGTACAAGCTCTAAGGGAATGTGATGGATATAAGTATAATCAAAACAAAACAAGTCCTCCTACTTTTCTAAACAAGACATCACTAAACCATTAACTGCTTCTGGTTTTCATCTTACTAGGAACGGTAAGAGCCAAAGCCATCCTCATAAACTATATAGCTTAAGCACATCATGGTTGAAAGTTGTGTCAAGATAACAAACAGCCATACCAATTAACCACACTTCTGGCATTTCTCTCTAAGGCAGAAATGAAGTATAGCACCTTTAAACCCGTCTATTGTATATAAAGTGGAACTTCCTTTTGTTAATAGTTAAATGACACCTAGAAGAGCACTTCTTTGTAGCTCCTGTCTAAAGGAGAGGGAGGTCTCAATCTAAGGACTAATCTCTAGGGGAAAGTTACAGCCTCCCATCATCTCATATGCAATCCACTGTCATCCCTGAACTGTGAAAACAGTTTCACTAAGAGAGGGGAACATCCTGATCTGGGCTAAGGCAGCCAGGCAGTCTGGCTGCATTAGGCTAACTGAGAGAGTTGGTCATAATTCTAAGTACAAACAATAACTCTTGCTGATCTGTCCCACATCTTTCTGTTTGCTTAGGGTAATATTAATATGAAATCAATTAAGGTTTGAGTGGTGTTATTTTTATGTTCCAAATCACTTAATGTGTAATTTTCTGCCAAAATCTTTGGATGCAAGCATCCAAATATTACACGATTAGCAGTAAGACATAACACAAAAACATGAAGGAGCATGCCACATCCACATATCCCAGAAGATTAGACCATGCAAAAATCTTCTCCAGTTGGAACCATGTCAAACACTGAGTGGAATGGTGGTGGGCGTGGCACTCTGGGGTATATATTTTGTATCTGGAAAGTGGAGTCTCTTTCTCTTTCTCTGCTTCCTGATGATGCAAGCTGCTTTCCTCTACCACACTCTTCCTCCATGATATTCTACTTCATGTGGAGCTCTGAGGAGTAGAGCCTGCATTCTATGGACTAAGACGTCTGAAATTGTGAGCTCTCAAATAAATCCTTCCTCCTCAATAGTTGTTCTGGTTGGGTCATTTAGTCACAGCAGTGAAAAACCTGACTAAGACAGATTTAATACTGCAACATATGATTAAAGAGTGTAGTGTAGAAACAAAATATTCACTTTTTCAGTGCATGCAAATATGAGTTAGTTAATAAATAAGTAAAACTTTCAAGGAAGCAAAATTAGTGAATGATATTACAATAGGAGTCATCGATGCAAATTGGCATGTGTGTTGTATTTACAAGTTGAAATACTAGAATTTCTTCAGTCATTTGAATGCATATATTTAACAAAATTTATTGTTTAGAAAAATCTAGGTCCACATTATCTTGAACAGATAGTAAAGGAATTTTTCTATGCCTTCTCTACACTTTTGTGTCACTATCAGATTCCTAGAACATATGGTGTGTTCTCAAGATTCAGAATATATTTTACATAAAAAAGATACACTTTGGACAGGTGGTGTTGGAAATCTGTAATAATCACATCCACTTTTCCACACACATTCCTTTTCACATAGATAGAAATGACCACATTATCCTTGTACTCTAAGGCTTTCAGGATTGATAAAATTACTGTCTCCATTGGATAAACCATGTTCATTTCAGAGAAAACTTTCTACTGAAACAATCACCATCAGTTCATTTTCTGTACAGAATAGAGGATTCCTGTGAGCTCCTCCTACTCCAAACAGCAGGCAGGGAGCAACTATAGGTCTGGCTCTGGAAAAAATGAAGATTTAGTGCAGAATTCCAGTAATGGAAACAAACAGCTGAGTGATTTTAAAACAACCTCCTCATACACCTTGAAAATCACATTTCATTTTCATTTGTATTAAACCACCAGGATCACTGTCAATAAGGACCACATTAATTTAAATTGGGATTCATCATGGTTTGGCATGGAGATTTGGACCCCATTTATTTTTATTACCTAGAGCCCATTCCTCTTCAACTCTTCTAATTCTTATGTGGCTATGCTTCAAAAGGGTTCAATTCAGTGCCACCTTTCTTGATGAGATTACTTAGACTGATAACGTTGGTCTTCCCTCAGAGGGGCTCCTCTGAGACACTGAATTACTCATCAGGCTCTTCCCATTTGTTAGGATGGAGCTCGCAGTGCAGAGTCCACTGCAACCAAGACATGTGCTTCAGGGAGGAAGCCAGGTATTGAGATATGAATCTGTGACTCTGTGAGCTCACCTGCCTTTGGACCTGCAATTATCATGGTGCCTGCACCATGCAATGGGCATGCAGGTGTGGGGAACTGAGGAAGCTTCTGAAAACTTTCTCTGCAAGTGTTGCTTATAAGAAAATCAATTATGTTTCTTCACAATATGTCTTAAGGGAATATTGGAGTGTATGGAGAGTCTCTTACTTATCCATGATCCCTTAATATAGACAGGGTCTCATTTTGAAGGAACAGGAACTATTGAAGTCTGAAGGACTGGCAGTGAACTATTAATGTCCCACTGTATTCCTTGCTTTACTGGGACGTTTTCTACCCCAAATATAGGTGTTTCCTCTTCTTCATTTCCAGGAATGGCACAATCATTGAAAGTATCAAGATAGAAATGGAAAGAGAGAAATCATATAGGAAGAATATTTTACACAGGTACAAGAAAAAGGAAGAATGGGATGCTAGTAATTCACCTTTGAAATCAGTGCACAAATGTGCATTGCATTGTTCATCTGCACAAATGTGAGCACATTCATTGGACTCATTTGTATAGTTGAATGTCAAAACACATCATAAGTTTTTTAAATAAATGTACTCTACCAATATTGGCCTCCATTACTGACAGAAGGGAGAAAAAGAACAAATACACAAACATCGCACAAACAGAATGCAATTAAAGACTTGCTCACTAATGATAACAGCAGCATCAGGTGGTTTGACCTGCATGAGCACACATTTCTGCAATTTTCAGATATTCCAGGGATACTTTCATTAATTCAGCAACCCCCAGGGTTGACCACAGTACAGAAGCCCTTTCTATTATTATAATCCCTTCATGGACAATAAGTATAATAAGTCACTTTAACAAATGCTGTGAGATTTATCATCCAGTTGAGAACTTGTGGTATGAATGCAGGTGTGTTATGGGCAGTGACACTGGATGGGTGTTGGATTGAAGTGGTTAAAAATAAAGACATGGGGAAAGGGGGATTGGGAAAGATGATGGTACAGACCCTGTGATGAGGAGGAGTGAGAGAGCAAAAGAGAGAAGGCAGAGGCAAAATCTGGTTAAATACCCAGAAACAGCTCTTGAGTGTAGCTGGGTGTAGAATGCAAGTGGCAAAGAGCCAAGGGACATAAGGATATAGGGTCCACCAGGGAAGGGAGGGATGGGGTGCAGAGTGACACAGTAATGAAGAAGCTTCTGGGGATGAGAGTAACCAAAATATGTCAAAAGTCACTGGATGGTAAAAGTCATAGAAGATTCAATGTCTATGAAGCATTCATAACCTGCACATGGTGGGAAGTTGTGAACACAGCTGGGTAGTAGGTCCTGGATTAAGCAGTTGCCTAAAACAGGTCCAGGGCATGACAAAAGGTGAGTCTAGGGAGAGAAAATGGGCCATGAAGGAAAAAAATTAACCAGAGGGCAACAAGGGAGCTGAGGAAGAAAGTGGGTAAAGAGATGAGGAGACCATGATGACCAAAAGTGCATGAGAACCACGAAGAAATGTAAATTAAAAGATGTAGCATTCTAGATTTCAAGACCAATATGAGGCTCTATAACCATGTGGTGTCACTGGGGACAAAAAGAAAATCCAGTGAAACTAGAGAAAGTATCTTGGTTGAGGACGAGGACCACATGGAAGAAATAATATGAAGAGTCTTGCAACCAGGAGAAAGATGGAGGATGACGGCATTGACTGCGATCAGTTTGGAGTTTGAATTGGGTGTTGAGAATGCCTGAGAGTTGATGTGAACATTTGGTTTTGTGGCACAGGGGCCCTAGGGATGGAATGAGGTAGTGCAGTTGAGAAGGGCCTAAAAAAGAAGGAAGAGATCTGATAATGGGCCTTGTCTGGGTAATGGAAGTTAGAAGGGCTGTCCCAAGGTCACTAGAAACAGGAATCACAGAGGAACAGACATTAAGTATGGCAGGACACAGCTGTGTGGGTGGTGTTTGGGGTGTGGCATGATTCATGATGTTGAAAGATTGGAAGATGTTCTGTGCATGGCTATAGCTCAGAGTGAAGAACAAAGACTGCCTGAACAAGAGGGGAAGGTGCTTACAGACTCAGTCCTTCGTTATGGGGGTGTGACTGACAATTGAATTTGTACACATTTGTGTGTAGAACGTGTTGACCATGACATGGGTAGACATTCTGAACAGATTACCACAAACTATCTCTTCAAGTATTTAACTTTGTGTGTATGTGGTGAGGACTTTTAAGATCTCCTTGCAAATTTCAAGCACAAAACACTCTACTGCTGACTGCAGTCTCCATGCTGTACAGAGGATCCCCAGAGTTCATTCATGTTTCAATGTCATTTTGTGCACTTTGACCAACCTCCTATGTGCCTCACTACTCATCTCTTTACAACCCTTCTTCCCTTCTGTTTCTATAAAGTTATTTTTTTTACAAATCACATAAGGGTGAGACAAACAGTATTCTTATTTATGTCCCTAAGCATCCTGCCTCCAGGTTCATTTAAGTCAGCACAGTAGCGGGATTTCCTGTTTAGAAGGCTCAATACCATTCTGCTGAATGGTAATGGACACACCAGCTCACCTATACATATGAATCCACTGGTGGACACTCTGTCTCACCTGCATTTATGTGTGATAATTGATGGGAGCAAGTTCTCAGTTTAACAAGACCTAATTTGTGATTTCAACCATATTTTTAAGGTATTTCTGTTGTTTCATATGCAATTTGATACCTAAAAGTAGAGAAATATTATTTCATTATTTTAAATGTTCCATTCATTTTCTTTCACATTACACCAGAAATCCATTTGGAACTGAATTGTTGTATAGTGTGAGTGGTGACTGATGTTTTCCATGCTTCATTATGACTAGGATGTATCAGTTTATTCTGAAAATGTTGAATCATACTTTCTGTGCACAGTTCTCAATTTTCATTGCTTCCCCAGGTAATCACCACCTGATCTTTAATGATGACTTCTCTAAGAAAATAAACTGGTAATTATCCCCATCAACACATTCGTCTGGATATCATTGCAAATCCCACAGGAACATTCACTGAAAATGTTATTCCTGGTGTAATTTGGAGATGGCTGTTGCTTTGTTGCCCAGGATGGTCTCAAACTCCTAGCTCAATTGCTTCTCCTGCCTTGGCCTACTGAGTAGCTGGAGGCTACTAATATACACCACAGTATCTGACTACAAAAGATTTTAATGAACCAATTTGCTCATTGCAGTGGCTGTTGCCATAATCCAAACAAAATTGTGCTGAATGACTGAATAGCCTCCGGAGAATGTCAATAGGACTGATGTTCTTGTCACAGATGACAGTTGAATTCTGGGAACTTACTTTCTTCTTTACCACTATTTAGCATTTTACTCCAACAGGTGCCCATTATGGTTGAATAATTTGATCCTCAAACACCTGAGTATAGTCAAATCCCTTGTCATTCTCTTTGAAGTAATTTTCCAGAAAATGATAGCTTTTGGGATGAAACATTTCTTGAATGACCTTGGTTGCAAACTTATTTCATGTATCCAGTGAGTAGTCAGGAGTGTTTGCATTGGCATCTTCTGCATCCTGGATATCTTCCAAAACATCACAGTCAGTCCTAAAAAATCCTGTTGAGTGCTCTTAAAGTAAAACTACAAAGTCCATTGACTTCTTCATTTGTATCTGCTGAGTCCTTTACATGACATTAAATTCCATTTTGTCTATGTGCTTAAAAAATGGAGAAGTGAAAAAATAATAGAAAAGAGATTGAGGATACTGTTGTACTGTGGGTGTTGACAAAATCATAGAATCATTCTATGCAGCATTGTCTTTCCTGAAGGTGAATTTTCTCTGCTCATGATCTGGTCCAGTGACTCCATGATTCTCATCCTGTACAGGCACAAGCAACAAGTTCAGCACATTCATGGAGTCAAATTTTCCCCCAGACCCTGCCCTGAGTGCAGAGCCACCCAGAGAATCTTTGTTCTGGTGTGAAACTTCCCGAGTCTCCACACCCTCTCGTCCCTATTAAATGCTTATATTACCCGTTTTTTTTTTTTTTTTCTTTTTACTCTTAATTGGTGGTTGTTTAGGACAAACACCATAATTTCCATGTATTTTCCCACTGCAAGTGCCTTTCTTCTCATGATACATCAGTCCACACTATCCAAGGAATGCTTCAAATGGATACAGAAGAAAAGTAACCTAGTATAAAGTACATATATTTAAATTTTTGCACAGTGCCTAATTCATATAATGAAAGTGAAGTAAGAGTGCTCTGATTCTTCTCATTCTCTGTTTATCCTGAAATAGAGCACAGGGAACCAACACTGCATTAGGGCACTGTGTACTTTATTCTGCCTCGACCAGTTCAGCTTGGAGCAATGCAGTTTTCCATCTAGAGCAGCCCATGAAGTGCACACCAGCAGGCACAAGAGCAACTTCTGTCATTTTAACTTAATCCATTCCCATCCCGTCAGCTCTGATGTTGCCCTGAAGGCAGCCGCTGTTCAGCTACAGCACAGCAAAAATCAGCACGCTAGCAGAGGCTCGAGGGATCAGAAATGATCCTGTTAAACCCTAAAAACACACTCACAGATAGTTTTCACACATTAACCTGTCTGACAGCTTCCTGATACTCATTTCTCAAAATTTTTCCTGATTTAGAACTTAATCATTGTGTGAACACTCCAACTTCTATGGTTTGGATGTGGAGTTCCCCAAAAGCTCATGTGTGAGACAGTGCAAGAAGGTTAGAGGAGAAATGATTGGGATGTGTGAGTCTTACCCCCATCAGTTATTTAATCTCCTGGTAGGGATTAACTGAGTGGTAATTTGTGTGCTTGGGTGTGGCTGGAGGCAGTGTGATTTGGGGTGTGTCATTTGGGTATATATTTGGTAGCTGGAGAGTGGAGTCTCTCTCTGTTTCCTGATTGTTATGTGAGCTGTTTTCCTCTGACACACTCTTCTGCTGTAATGTCCTGCCTCACCTCAAGCCATGTGGAATGGATACTCCTCTCTATGGATTGAGACCTATGAAATGGTGAGCCTTATAATACACTTTTCCTCTCCTACAATTTTTCTGGTCTGATCCTTTAGACACATCAGTGAAAAAAGCTGACCAAAACAGGAATTGATACTGAGAAGTGGGATTATTGCTATGACTAACCTGACCATGTGGTTTGAGTGTTTTTTTGGAGTATTTCAGAATTGGTGGGAGGAATTTTGAGACATGTGGCAGTACAAGCTGCAAATGCTTTAAGTTGTTGTAAGCAGGGCTTAATGGTCAATTCTGGTGGAAGCTCAGAAGACCAGAAGGCCAAAAGGACCATGGACAATGATGAAAGGTTTCAAGAGGGGCCAGGAAAAGAGGACTGTATTGGAATTTGGAGTAGAAGTCATTTGTGCTATCTTCTGGCTACACTCTGCCCATGTCCTGACATTTTCTATGAGGTTGATTTTCAAAGAAATGGACTTATTAATCTGGCAGAAGAAAATTTCTAGGCAGCATAGCATTCAGGCAGTGGCATGGAGATTGCTGGTGGCATTGAGTGAAATTAATTGTGATAATCAGGAACAGAAAGCAGAGCAGAAATGTTTGGAAAATGAGGATTTGAAAGGTGAAAGTAAAACTGGGGCTAAGGAAGTTACAGTTGTTAAAGGTATAACAGTTACTAAAGAAATCCTGAAGAATTTGCCCAGGGACAATAAGAAAGATGATTTGAGCTGCATCTCAGGGTCTGTTGAGACCACACCCACCTCAAGTTCAAGGAAGTGAAAGTAAAAATTCTCTTGAGACAAGATCTGTGGGGCACTCTCCTTGCACAGGGGGCCTAGAAGTTTTTCAACACGCTCAGCTGCCCAGGCACTCAGGGGCACTTGCAGGTAGGGTCCCATGAGGCTTGGCTACTTCTGGAGATGGTGGCAAAACTAGGTGTCAGCCACAGGGTGCTTGTTCTACAGGAAAGCAGGATGCTGGAGTTAAGTGGTCATGGAGGCTTCCATCAAGATTTCAAAGGAAGGTCTTTGAGGCCAGGCAAAGTGCAGCAGGGTCAGAACTCCTGCATGCAGCCCCTGAGAGGGTAAAGTATGGAGATGTGAAGAGGAAGACAAAGCTACAGTGGAGACCCCTGAGATTAAGAAATGCAGGTAATATGGGACCTAGTAAAGCTGCAGATGTCAAGTACAGACAAGCCAAAAGAAGGCCAAGTGAGCAGCAACAAACAAGGCCACAGGGATCAAACTACACAAGCCCTTTGGAGAGAATGATGTCATGTGCCCCAGATGCCAGACATGGAGCTAAGGACTTGTTTGATCAGCTGAAATTTGACCTTCCTTTGGTCCTACCCCTTCTTTCCATGACCCTAATTTTGTGAAGGGAAATGTTAACTCTGTACCATTATATATTTAATACTTATTAATTGCTTTTATTTTATAGGAGCTCACAATGTGAGATTGTCTTGAGCCTCAGAGACTTTGGACTTGAGCATTGAGAAATCTCAAACTCTCAACTGTGGGGACTCATGAAATAGAAAAAAAAAAAAAAGATTTTGCACTGTTAGATGATGTGAGCTTCTGGGAGCCAGGGGCAGAATGTTATGGTTTAGATGTGAGATGGCCTGGAAGAGGTCACGTGTGAGACAGTGCAAAAAGGTTCAGAGGAGAAATGAAAGGGTTGTAAAAGTCTTAACCCAATCAGGGACTTAAACTCCTCATAGGGATTAAATACGTGGTACCTGAAGTGGTAGGGTGTGGCTGGAGGCAGTGGAAATATATTTTGTATTTGGGGAGTGGAGTCTCTGCTTCCTGATCACAATGTCAGCTTTTTCCCTCTGCCACACTATTCTGCCATGATGTCTTACCTCACCTCAAGCCCCGAGGAATGGACTCTACTGTCTATGGATTGAGATTTCTGAAAAAGTGAGCCCACTAATTAATTTTTCCTCTCCTGTAATTGTTCTGGTTCAATCCCTTAGACACAGTGGTAAAAAAAGCACTGATTAAAAAAAAAAAGCACTGATTAAAACACCAACTCAGGGGGCACATGTCAATGACCACAAAGAACTAATTTTTAACAGTGCATTATGGATTGATAGTGTATGGTTGCATGACACAGGGCAGAAAAGAGAACAGGGAAATATAGACCACAAGCACAAGATGGTGGCACAGAATCTGACATAGGGGACTTGAAAAGAAGAGATGAGCATTCAGAGATGAAAGGTAAACAAGAGTACACATTGTTTAGTGGATAAAGTGAATGCTGGGCTTAAGATTTCAAGGGGGGATCATGTTCAATAAAGTAAAAGGTGTAAACTTATTTGGTTCTAGTTGGATAAGAACTTCAGAGTGTCAGAGGGACAGAGGGGAACAGGGCAATTCACAGTAGAAGAGCAAAAAAGCAGTAAAGTTTCTCTAGAAAACATGATAAAAGCATGTTGTTGGGAAAGGAAGAGAGAGATGGAGGTGGCAGAATTTGACAATAATTGACCAAGGCAGATACACAGTGAGGTGAGGAAAGTGGAATAGATAGACATGGGAAGGAGGAAAGATGCACACTGGAAAGTATTTGGAGTTGGGGAGGACCAGGGGCATGTATTGGCCAGGGAACATAGGAGAAAATACAGGGACAGCATGGTAGATAATGGGTCAATGGCAAGCATGCAGTCATGGCAGAGCAGGGGATGCCTGAAATCGAGTAGGATGGGGGCTAAAGGGACTGGGGTACAGGGAATGGGCTGAAATGTCGGATCTGGGAGGGAAAGAAAAAGACACAGGTGACAGATTATGCAGGAGAAAATGACTATGACATGGGTAGTCCTCGGAATGTTGGGGGCACAGTATAAACTGGAATGGCTGTATGGAAGTGGGGGATAACTGAGGATCCAAAGGTAGCAGGGCAGGAGAAATGGGCATTTAGCAGGAGGTATTGATGGACAATGACACTTACACTTCTTCTGAGCCCTTTTCCAACCCTGAGCATACTTCTGTAGCACATGCTGCTCTCTGCACCTGCAGGGGACAACTTATCATGGCACCAGCTGGTCCTACGGCACCCAGCTGAGGCCACCTGCAGAGGAGGAAAATTAGCCAGAAGCATATTGTCCAGGTGCCAGATGATGGTTCAGACCTTCGGGATGGGATTCTCTGGGCCATGCTGTGGTTCAATGTGGACATTTTTAAATGATGCCACACAAAATCCTTTTGCCCTTCTGGGCCATTCTGCAAGACTTTCAGGATGAGAAGCTCTTGTCCCTAATGACATATGATGAGCATCTTTTCTTATGGTCTTCTGCCATCTATTTATCTGCTTTGGTGAATATTTTCTTTAAAATTTTGACCAGTTATCATTTGGTTTGTTTGTTATTTTCTTGAGTTTTAAGACATATTTTTAAGGAGTCTTGTAAGAAAGTCCCTTATTAGATATGTATTGTTTAAATATTGTCTCCTACAATTTACCTTGTCTTTATCTTCAGAGTGTTTTTCAAATTTAATATTTAATTTGAATATCAACTGATTTTTTCTTTTATGGACAAATTTTATATTTATTTTGAAAATCATAAACTGAATTTCTGTTTTGTTTCTGTACCTACCAAATCATTGCCAAAGCCAATTAACCAGGATTTCCTCCTATGTCATCTTTGAGCCTATTTACAAGGATTTTGTTTTACATAAAAGTCTATGGGGCATTTGAAGTTAATGTTTGTGAAAGGTGTAACTAATACTTGTGCAAGTGTCCATCATTAAGAGAATGAGAAAAACTATTGCAGATTCATTACCACTCAGCCATTCAATGAAATTAGTGCTGATACATGAACTTAACAGAGGAATAAAACTTCCACTCAGTCTAGAAGCTGTGACAGGCTGAATAATGAATGAAAAATGAGCCCAAAACCCATGAACACATTGCCTAACACAAAAGGAACAGCAAAGGGCACATTGCTCCCCCATGTGCCTAATTTTTACACTACAATTTCCATCGCTAACCCCACATTTTCTCCATCTATGGCTTATAGATCCTCCCAACTGTCCATTTCAGCCTCCTAGGTTGTTGACAACAAAATTTCCCCATCAGTCCCACACACCCCCATTTTGACCCTCAAGACTGACATCACTAAGGTCCATAGGCCCAGGCCCTCATCATGAGATGGGAAACTGAAATGGGCCCAGGAGGAGAGGCCCTTTGCAAAAGGAGACCTTTGAAAAAAAGACAAGTTGTGTTGAGTTTACTTCTTCATTTAAGGCAAACAGATCATTCAATGTATACTCATCAAACAAAAGACATTAATTAAAACATCACCCAACTGAGAAAGTGAGAGAATGAGCCAACAAAGTGTGAATGATTAGACTGTTTGACAAAGGAACATTCTGACCTTGAAGTACAGGGTGGACACCCCATGACCCGATTGCCAATTGTTAGGCAATTTAATCATCAATGTAGCTGGTTAATCCATTTCAAATTAGCAGTCTAACAGTGGCTCCCCCATGTAGGCTTTAATTATCTTAAATCATGTGTAGAGAGCTCCAAATTGGGCACCTCACTCAACTTTTGAGACAATCCTTCATTGCTGCAAAAAATGTCGAGAAGCTAAAGGGTTTCCATTTGATATCCTCATTATATGGTTTTCCTGGACATCGAGGGGTGAGGATCACTGATCTTCACAGAACCCTCTTATTTCTGCTCATCCCAAAGACATTGCCAAACAAGCAGACTCTCTAGGACTACGTCCCTGAGCATTCCCTGGCATAGTGCCTATAATCTGCAAGTTGCTGCTGGTCCTGCAGCAACACAAAGACACAGGTGGGGAATTACAGCCCCGCCTGTGGAGCAACAATCTTTCAAGATGTGCTATAGGAAGATGACATCATTCACTGGACACCAGCATCTATGTTAACCCAGGTAAGAGCAGTAATGTCAATGAAAACTACCTCCAAGCAGTACCACAGCAGCTTCCTCATACCCACAGGCAGGTGATCATTTGGGCTTCCTTTGATTCCTTCTCGCGCAGGGGTAGGTCACCTTATAGGATGGGTTGGTGTCCCAATCCAAGACCATTAGATTGAGCAGAAGGAATGTAGCCAGGAGCAAGCTCAGAGGTGGTTTTGACACCAGAACTTTGCAATGCAACTCAAGGCCTGAGCTGAAACACAGTTTGACCAACATTCCTCCATCAGGGAGGAAGAGGACTAAGCAAGCTTCTCTTCATTACATCTGTCGCTCATGCCTTTAGACATGTGGCCATGCTTTTGAACCCCAACTGATTACCACTTTCTTCTTCCTGTATTATTGTCTCACAAATTTAAATTATGAAATCCCAACATAAGGACCAGTGAGTACTAAAGCCAAATTGTCCCAAACTACCACAGAAAGAGAAGAAACCTGAATAAAGTCTCCACTTGAGGCCTGTGGCTATAGGATTATATAGTACTTGGGTGAATGCTATTGATTCAAAATTATGCTAATTAGGGTTTCAAAATGGATTAACTCTATTGGTCCAACCTTATCCTAATTAGGCTTTAGAAAATTACTAATATTATTGGTTACTGAATGCCACTCATGATTGACTTTCTTCCATTTCCTCCCTGCTTCTCAGGAAGTAGGAAATTGAAGTCAGTGAATCCTTCAAGCTCCTTGGGGTTGGGGGGCATGTTGTAAGTGCTGCTACAAAAGGATCACACTGCCAAGGCCCTTCCTTGGCTCCTGTGCTCCAGCCCTCCTGGGCAGGTCTTCCTCTCACAGCTCTGCTGCTACTTCTGACAGGAACCACTGGATGCCTGCAAGATTGGCTGCTGAGATCTGTGAATTTGTGTTGTTCTCTATTGATGTGGGTGCCTGAAGTGATGTCCAGGCTGGCCAACAACACTTGGCAACTGGGATAATGGACTGCAGGTAGCACTGAGGCCAGGAACACTCATGCCTGAGAAAGATGAACCCAACAGCATGGAGTTTCCCGAATCCAGCTCAGAGAGATGAGTCTTAAGCAAGGTGGCATCCCTGGGCAGGGTGATCACACCTGTAATCTCAGTGACTTAGGAGACTGATGCAGAGGATCAAGAATTCAAGGCTAGCCTCCACAATTTAGGGAGACCCTGACTTGAAATAAAAAATAAAGAGGGTCACAGGGTGTGACTGGGTGGTGGACTAATCTGGGTTGAATACCCAGGTAATGGAGTTGGGAGGAAAAGAGGCAGTAAAGAAGAAAGGGAATGCCTTTCAAAGAGAAAGAAATCAGAAGCACAGAATTGTGGAAGTGGATCTTCATCATGTGAACTTGAATGTGGCCACGTAGTGGCCACACATATTCGTGGGGAATCTGAAGGATGCATAAAACTTGGGAAAGCCTCAACTGCAGAGATGGATTTGGAAAACATTAGTAAATAAACAGAACAAGAGAAGATCAATTTCACAGAACATGTGAATTCAAAGAAGATGAAGACAGGGCCAGGCTGAAGCCATTCCCAACCTGGAGGTAGTGGGACAGCAGCTATCCTGGGTCACCGCTTGATCAAGCACCTCTCAAACATCTGGTGGGTTACTGGAAATCTGCAGGGACACTTTAAGTCTTTAAAGGAAAATTGCAATCCCTCTGATTTGCACTACTAGCGGGGAAGATACATGAGCAAAATGAGAAAACAAGGGAAGAAAGTGTCCGAAACAAACCTAGATGATACATCAAGAGAATCCAAAGACAGCATGGTAGAAGGAATGACAGAGAGGGAGTTCAGAATGTTCATAATTAAAATGATCCGAGAAGAGAATGATGTGATGAGAGAGCAGATTCAGGCTATGAATAATCAGCTAATAGAGCAATTGCAGGAAGCAAAAAATCATTTCAAAAAAGAGATAGAAATTCTGAGAAAAAAACAAACAGAAATCCTTGAAGGAAACAAGGAAATGAAGGAAACAATCAACCAAGTTAAAAACTCACTAGAAAACATAATTAACAGAATAGATCACTTGGAAGACAGAACCTCAGGCAATGAAGACAAAATATTTAATCTTGAAAACAAAGTCGAACAAACAGAGAAGATGGTTAGGAATCATGAACAAAACCTCCAAGAAATATGGGACATCATGAAAAGAACACATTTAAGAGTTATTGAGATTGAGGAAGGCACAGAGATACAAACCAAGGGTATGAATAATCTGTTCAATGAAATAATATCAGAAAATTTCCCAAATATGATGAGTGAGATGGAAAATCAATTACAAGAGGCTTAAAAGACACCAAATGCACAGAATTACAACAGATCCACACCAAGGCACATTATAATGAAAATACCTAACATAAAAAACAACGATAGAATTTTAAAGGCTGCGAGAGAAAAGCATCAGATTACCTACAGGGGGAAACCAATGCGGATATCAGCAGATATCTCAGCCCAGACCCTAAAAGCAAGAAGGGCCTGGAACAACATATTTCAAGCTCTGAAAGAAAATGGATGCCAACCAAGAATTTTATAC
The DNA here is from genome assembly GCA_020662805.1 of Glaucomys volans. NCBI lineage: Eukaryota > Metazoa > Chordata > Mammalia > Rodentia > Sciuridae > Glaucomys > Glaucomys volans. The sequence continues at coordinate 33,904 of JAJEJO010050976.1, read as the reverse complement.
CCAGTACAACTTACCTTCAAATTTGAAGATAAAATAAAACCCTTCCATGATAGACAAAAGCTTAAAGAATTCACAAAGAGAAAGCCTGCCCTACAGAACCTTCTCAAAAAATATTCGAAGAGGAAGAAACAAAAAATAACAATCTCAGTCATCATGGGGAGAAATTACCCTAAAGAAAGAATCAATCAAAGGAGTAACAAAGTTAAGCTAAAAACCCTAAAAAAGCTAAAATGACAGGAAATACAAGTCATATCTCAATAATAGCCCTGAATGTAAATGGCCTAAATGCATCAATCAAAAGACATAAACTGGCAGACTGGATTAAAAAGAAAGACACAACAATATGCTGCATTCAAGAGACTCATCTCATAGAAAAACATGCCCACAGACTAAAGGTGAAAGATTGAGAAAAACATGCCACGCACGTAGACTGAGTTAAAAAGCTGGGGTTTCCATTCTCATTTCAGATACAGCAGACTTCAAGCCAAAGTTAGTCAGAAGGGATAAAGAAGGACATTTCATACTGCTTAAAGGAAGCATAAAACAGCAAGACATAACAATCATAAATACTTATGCACCAAAAATGGTGCATCCATGTACGTCAATCAGATCCTTCTCAATTTCAGGAATCAAATAGACCAAAACACAATAATACTGAGAGACTTTAACACTCGTCTCTCACCATTGGAAAGATCTTCCAAACAAAAATTGAATAAAGCAACCATAGGACTCAATGACACAATCACTAATTTGGACTTAACAGACATATGTGGAATATTCCATCCATCAAAAAGCATATACACTTTCTTCTCAGCAGCTAATGCTTCCTTCTCTAAAATAGACCATATGTTATGCCACAAAGCTACTCTTAGCAAATACAAAAACATAGAGATACTACCTTGTATACTATGAGAACATAATGGCATGAAATTAGATATCAATGATAAAGTTAGAAACAGAAAATACTCTAAGACCTGGAGATTAAATAATATGCTTTTGAATGATACATGGATAACAGAAGACATTAGGGGAGAAATTAAAAGATTCTTAGAGGTAAACGAGAACAAAGATACAACATATCAAAATCTCTGGGATTCTATGAAAGCAGTGCAAAGAGGAAGATTCATTGCATGGAGTGCATTTAATAAAAGAATGAAACGTCAACAAATCAATGACCTCACATTACAGCTCAAAGCCCTAGAGAAAGAGAAACAGATCATCACCAAAAGTAGTAGAAGACAGGAAATAATCAAAATCAGAGCTGAAATCAACAAAATTGAAATGAAACAATTCAAAAAATTGAAGAAAACAAAAAATCGGTTCTTTGAAAAAATAAACAAAATTGATAAACCCTTCGCCACGCTAATGAAGAGAAGGAGAGAGAAACTCCAAATTACTAAAATTCATGATGGAAATGGAAATATTACAACAGACACAATTGAAATACAAAACATAATAAGAAGCTACTTTGAAAATGTATACTCCAACAAAATGGAAAACCTGGAAGACATCAACAGGTTCCTAGAGGCATATGAGCCACCCAAACCAAATCTGGAGGACATACACAACTTAAATAGATCAATTTCAAGCAATGAAATAGAAGAAGTCATCAAAAGCCTACCAACAAAGAAAAGACCAGGACCAGATGGATTCACAGCCAAGTTCTACAAGACCTTCAAAGAAGAGCTCATTCCAATACTCCTCAAAGTATTTCAGGAAATAGATGAGGAGAAACCCTTCCAAACTCATTCTATGAAGCTAATATCACCCTGATACCAAAACCAAAGAAGGACACATCAAAGAAAGAAAATTTCAGACCCATATCTCTAATGAACATAGATGTAAAAATTCTTAACAAAATTTTAGCGAATCGCATAAAGACGCATATTAAAAAGATAGTGCACCATGATCAAGTGGGTTTCATCCTGGGGATGCAAGGTTGGTTCAACATCCAGAAATCAATAAATGTAATTCACCACATCAACAGACTTAAAGTCAAGAACCACATGATTATTTCAATAGATGCAGAGAAAGCAGTTGATAAAATACAGCACCCATTCATGCTCAAAACACTAGAAAAAATAGGGATAGTGGGGACATTCCTTACCATTGTAAAGGCTATCTATGCTAAGCCCACAGCTAACATCATTCTAAATGGAGAAAAATTGAAAGCATTCCCCCTGAGAACTGGAACAAGGCAGGGATGCCCTCTTTTCCCACTACTAGTCAATCTTTTTCTTGAAACTCTAGCCAGAGAAATTAGACAGACCAAAGAAATTAGAGGAATACAAATAGGAAAAAAGAGTTCAAACTATCCCTATTTGCTGAGGACATGATTCTCTCTTTAGAAGACCCTAAGTATTCCACCAGAAAAATTCTGGAACTCATAAATGAATTCAGAAAAGTAGCAGGATATAAAATTAATGCTCATAAATCTAATGCATTTTTATTCGTAAGTGATGCATCCTCTGAGAGAGAAATTAGGAAAACTACCCCATTCACATTAACCTCAAAAAAATAAAATACTTGGGAATCAATTTAACAAAAGAAGTGAAGGACCTCTACAATGAGAACTACAGAACACTAAAGAAATAAGTAAAAGAGCATCTGAGAAGAAGGAAAGATCTCCCATGTTCTTGGATAGGCAGAATTAATATTGTCAAAATGGCCATACTTCCAAAAGTGCTATACAAATTCAATGCAATTCCAATTAAAATCCCAATTACAGACCTCAAAGAAATAGAGCAAGCAATTGTGAAATTCATTTGGAGGAATAAGAGACCCAGAATTGCTAAAGAAATCGTTAGCAAGAAGAGGGAAGCAGGGGGTATCACAATACCAGACCTTCAAGTATACTACAGAGCAATAGTAACAAAAACAGCATGGTATTGGTACCAAAATAGACAGGTAGATCAATAGTACAGTATAGAGGACACAGGGAGAAACCCACATAAATACAGGCATCTCATATTTGACAAAGGAGGCAAAAACATGCAATGGAGAAAAGACAGCCTCTTCAACAAATGGTGCTGGGAATACTGGAAATCCATATGCAGCAAAATGAAACTAAACCCATATCTCTCACCCTGTACAAAACTCAACTCAAAGTGGATCAAGGACCTCGAAATTAGACCAGAGACTCTGCACCTAATAGAAGAGAAAATAGGTCCAAATCTTCATCACGTTGGCCTAGGACCAGATTTTCTTAACATGACACCCAAAGCACAATTAATAAAAGCTGGAATCAATGATTGTGATAGAGTCAAACTATAAAGCTTTTTCACAGCAAAAGAAATAATCAGCAATGTGAAGAGAGAGTCTTCAGTGTGGGAGAAAATCTTTGCCACACACTCTTCAGAGAGAGCACTAATCTCCAGAATCTACAAAGTACTCAAAAATCTTTACACCTAGAACACTAATAACCCAATCAACAAATGGGCCAAGGAAATGGACAGACACTTTACAGAGGACGATCTACAAGCAATCAACAGATTTATGAAAAAATGTTCACCATCACTCGTTATAAGAGAAATGCCATTGCCCTGTGCATGAAAGCACAGATGGTGTGACTCTACTTTGTGTACAACCAGTGAAACAATAGCTGTACTCCATTTGTGTTCAATGAATCAATAAGTAAATTAAAAAAACGAGAGAAATGCAAATCAAAACCACCTTAAGATTTCATCTTACCCCAATTAGAATGTCTTTTGTTAAAAATACAGGCAACAACAGGTGTTGGTGAAGATGTGGGGAAAAGGGTACACTCATACATTGGTGGTGGGAGTGCAAGTTGGTGCAGCCACTCTGGAAAGCAGTGTAGAGCTTCCTTAGAAAACTTGGAATGGATCCACCATTTGACCCAGCTATCCCACTCCTTGGCCCATACCCAAAGTACTTAAAATCAGATTACTACAGTGATGCAGCCACATCAATGTTCATAGCTGCTCAATTCACAATAGCTAGATTGTGGAACCAATCTAGATGCCCTTCAATGATGAATTTAGAAAGAAACCGTAGTATATATACACAATGGAATATTATTGAGCCATAATTAAGAATAAAACTATGGCATTTGTAGGTAAATGGATCATGTTGGAGACTGTTATGCTAAGTGAGATCAGCCAATCCCAAAAATCCAAAGGCCAAATGGTCTCTCAGATAAATGAATGATGATGCATAATGCGGGGGAGAAGGGTGGCAAGAATGGAGGATGGATAGATAGCATAGAGGGAAAGGAGGGGTGGGGTCGGGGTGGGGGGGTAAAAATAATAACAGTATGTGTGACAGATACCATTGCCCTGTGTACATGTATGAATGCACAGATGGTGTGACTCTACTTTGTGTACAACCAGTGAAACAATAGCTGTACTCCATTTGTGTTCAATGAATCAATAAGTAAATTAAAAAACTACACAAAAAATATATTTGTATAACAAACAAACAAACAAAAAAAGAATATATGGTATATATACTATATATGTCTCAGTCATAAAGAAGAATGATTTTTTGACATTTGCCAGTAAATGGATAAATGGATCTGGAGCCTGTCATGCTAAGTGTAGTATGACAATCCTCAAAACCAAAGGTCACATGTTTTATCAGATATGTGGAAGCTAAACCACAATAAATGTGGTGGTCAAAAAAAGAAGTTCAGTGGAGTAGACAAAGGGGAATTAAGGGAAGGCAGGAAGATGGGAGAAGGAAAAACAGTGGAATGATACTGACATAACATTTCTATGTACATATAGGAGTATACCACAGGGAAGCTCATCATCTGTACATACACACAAAATTAGTTTTATAAAGTAAGTATGTAAAAATTCCAAAAGGTCAGTAGATGAAAGATAGCAGGGGTTGCGAAAGGAAAGGGTAATGAGAAGTGCTGGGGACTGAATAGAACAAAATATATTACATGGTACTATAATTATGTCCAAATGGATTCTACTGTCATGAACAACTAAAGAGAGCCAATTGGAAAGAACTGTCCAGGAAATTTATGAAATAGAAAATTATAAAATAGAACACAGGGCTGGAGACAGGTCTATGGCATAATCATGGACTTGCCACAAGAGTGTCTACCTGATATCTGCTAGAACAAGAGAGCAGCTTTTCTCTGAGCACTTGAACCCCATAGCCAACCCCACCCACAATCCTTTCAGCCCTCATTATGAGAAAGTAAGAAAATGCTCATCTGGATATTTTAAGCCTTCCACAGTGTGTCCCTTCAGACCCAGCAGAAGCCTGCACAATTTCTTGGGCTGAACTTTGTGTGCTTAGCATAGAAGCTCAGTCTTTACCTAAGAGCTCTCAAACATGGCAAATGACTGGATCCATAGTTTCTTCTCAAGCTTTGGGTCCAACCTTACTGCTTCTTCTGGATATCTGACCCCAGAGCTACCTATTAATATGCTTAGAATCAACAGGCTCCCTACCCTGCTGCCTTGGATTAGGAGGAGAGGAATGATTAGAGATTCCTCACTCCATCCTGATCCCCTCAGGAAAAGAAATCTCTTTGTGCTTTCTGAAAACACCTGGAACCAGGGAACCTATGCAGAAAATACAAAGGTGGGGACTTTCCCTCACGAATGAGAATTTGCAGAAAATTTAGGAGAAGAAATACTGCAAAGGTCCGTAATCTGGGATTCTCCCCTGAAAGGATGAGCAAAGGGCTTTCAGGGCCCTTGAGTGCAGAAAGAGCAGGGAGATGAGTGGCTCAAGCTTAGCTGAGGCACAAAGAAGATTGGGGACTCAAGGCCCAGCTACCTGAGGGATGAGAATGGTCCAATGTCCCTCTCTTCATGATGGCTGGTTGATCTCCTGGAGGAGTCCACACTATGAAATATATCATGACAGGCCTTAATCTTCTGCTCAATATCATCAACCAAAGGCTGGTTCTCAGAGGCCATCAGGAAAGCAGCCTGCTTGCCAAGGAGGTGTGTGGTCATGTAGTTTCCACAATATAGTGCTGGTCATATGTCTTGTCTCTAGTGTCACAGACCCTGAATCCAGCATGTTCCTGAGAATTTTCAGTCCATTGACAATAGAGGCAGGAAAACCAGTCTCTACCAGGGAATGTTTTAATATACCATGGAGTGCAGCCCAGGGGTCGAGATCATCCTCCCAATAGGGATAGAGTCCCTATGGCTTGCTGAAGGGAGCCCACTTACTCCAGGAACTCTTTGTATTCCATCCTCTAATGCGGGTTTGATGGTTGGGGTTGACCCTGTGGATCGCATGCATACATGCTGGATGTCTTGCTCCTGCTCTGCCATCTGCTGTTTATGATCCACTAATGTCTTCTCCAGCTCTGCCATTCATATCAGCTGTTGGTGAACCACAGAGCAAAGATGCTTTATGCAGTCATGTTTAAGCAGCTCGTCTTTGAGCATCTACAGGCTGCACTGGCTCTTGCAAGACTCCATGAAAAACAATGGACAAGGTCTGTGTCCATCTGCCTGGGAGCTGTTTTCAACAAGTCCCATTCCTCATCACTGAAACCTGGGACCTTTCAAATACTGGGGACAGGTTCCCTGTTCATAAGGCTCTACCTGCTGATGCCCCTAACTGCTGATGTCCTTCATTAGATGCTGCAAGTAACCCATCCTGTTGGCTACTCTCTGGCTGAGTCTTTCCTCTTAGTGAATATCTGCATCTCAAAGGGATCGATATAATGACAACATACAATGTCAAAATCAGGAGCTGCCTGAGGGATGGGAATGATCATGTCCATGTGTGTGGTCTGCAGTCTCCTTACCCCAGCCTGCCTGGAGATGAGGCCCACAGGACCACTACATAGGCCTGGATCCAGGTCCCATCCTCTTCCAAAATAGGATGGGGGAGGAGAAGAAGGGAAAAGAAGGCAGAACTAGTAAGATTTGGGATAAAATCAAGAAAGCCTGGAGTCCGGTGAGATACAGAAACCATCTGTAAGTCCATCAAAGGTCACACCTCACTATTTCCTGATCCTTCCATATGAGACCCTGTCAGCCAACAGGGATCAGCCTCTCTCAAAATCCTCAACACTTATTCTGAAGATACTAACAAGGAACTCATAATTGCCTGAGTAATTACTAAGTGTGAAGAAAGTTCTTCAGCAAGGTCCTGGGCTCCCCAGGCCAGCACTGTCATTGCCTACACAGGTGAAATGATAATTGCAACCCTGAAGGGAAAGAAGGTCACAGGAGCACAGACATTTATTTAAGGGTGCAGTTGCTTCCCTCCCTTCATGTTTACTGTCAGGACCTCACACTGAGCCCATCTCCTTGCACAGAATAAGCACAGTGAGTATTTTCTAATTGAGTCTTTTATTTCAGCAGTCACTAAAGAAAAGTAGTCTAAGGATGTGCTCATGTCTGCAGAGGTACTCTCAGGTAGAAACAGATTTGGTGGAAAGGTAGAGAAGGGAGAGGAATTACTCCTTCACTATGAGCTTAGTACTAAAAGGAGAAATATCCCTGACCTGATGTCAATTCCTCCTGACTCCTAAAGTTATTTAAGAAAATCATCACCTAGGATGTTTACAGGTGAAAAATATCATAAATAGTAAATTCTGATGTGCTATGGGATTAAGGACTATAGTTAGCAATTAACCTGCTCTTAAATGGCTGTGTGTAATTCCTTCATGCCTATAGTAAAGATGCAGATGGAACTGATGATCTCCTCATCCTCTGCAGAAACCAAGACTTGATACAGTTTCTGGAATAAAAGATGCCCTTTTTCAACACTACATTGGAAATAACCTAGTGGAAACATGAATCCTGTCGGCTCCGAATCCCTGTGCTATCATGACTGTGGCAAGACTTTTCTCCCTGCTGGATGCTGAAGAGAAGGTCAGAATGTAGTGATGATAACTGGTCCATGGTTCTCAGGACCAAAATAATGTCCTAAATTTTCTGGTTTAATAAGATTCCAATATTACTCACAGATTCAGGAACTTTTCCTTTTTAATTCAATTCATTCAATGCAGCAGAATTCACATCCTCCAGCTTCTTATCATTTGTATTGAAATGTCCTCCAAAAGTCCTGAAAATTGCTAACAGTTTCACGAATATATCTATCAATACGTGGAATCTTTTAGCCTGTTATCTGTGGGGACTCCATTTTCTCCTAACTTAATTTGTCAGGTATCAGTGTTCCATGTTGCTTTATTTAGAAAGAAAGTAATATTCTTGAATAATTCACTTATAGATTTCATTATACTTTTATTCCAGGTATGACAATGTGAGAAATAGAAAACTCAGTTGTCCATTTTCAAAATACAGTACTAACCTTTGAAACTAAAGTGACTTGAGATTTAAGAAAGCCAGCTGTCAAAATAGAAGAATGAAATGTCACAAACAGAAAATAAAGGATTGTAAAAATGCCTGTAAAAATTGATGTGTTTGTACTGTTTAATATACATATTCTTTCCCAAAACTACAGAATTATGTTTTATTACTGGAAAATTGACATTGTTAATCTTTAAAGTTTAGGTCAGAAATCCATTTAGATCTGATTTGTTGTATGATGTGGATGGTGATTGAAGTTATTTTTCCAATGTGACTAGCAAATATCAATTCATTCTGAAACATTAAATGCTAAATTATTTCTAGGCAATTGCTCTCTCTTTTCATTGCTCCTTTCAGATTAACATCACCAGATCAAAGAAGGCTGATTTTTCAATAAGACCTCCTGTTAATTCTACATAAAAATATGTGCATCTTAAGGTTTGCAACCCCACAGATAGATGCATGAAAGGAAAGTTACTCTTGGTGCCAAAAATTATTTGAAGATGGGATCTCACTGTGCTGCTCAGGCTTCATCAACACTTTGGGATTCCAGTTTTTCTGCTCCCTGGGTCACACAGGTATCAGGTGGGTAGAGGTGCTCACCACAGTGCCATAACGTAAAGGACAACGTGCTGAATGACAGAATGGCCTCCACAAATGTGGCAATAGGACTGATGCTGTTATCACAGGTTGCTATTGGAATACTGGGAAATTTCTCTCTGCTTTATTATCATATAGTTCTTTTCTGCCATGGATACACATTGAGGTCCACAGATGAAATTCTCAGACACCTGTTGATAACCAACTTGCTGATCATTGTCACTAGGGGAATTCCCCAGACAATGAGAGCTTTTGGCTTGAAATATTTCCTCAGTGATTTTGGATGCAAACTCATTTTGTATATTCAGCGAGTGGGCAGAAGTGTCTCCATTGGCATCACCTGCCTCTTGAGCATCTTCCAGAACATCACCATCAGCCCCATGAACTCCTGTTGGAAGGATCTCAAAGGAAAAGCTCCAAAGTACATCAGTTTTTCCATTTTATCCTGCTGGATCCTGTACATGGTGGTGAATTCCATTTTTCCGCTGTATATGCTTGGCAAATGGAGTAATGAAAACACAACAGACAAAAGAGATTATGGGTACTGTTCTTATGTAGGTCGTGACAAAATCACAGACTCATTATATGCAGCATTGTTTGTATTTCCTGAGATTGTATTTTCCGTGCTCATGATCTGGTCCAGTGGCTCCATGATCCTCATTCTGTACAGGCACAAACAGCGAGTTCAGCACATTCATAGCATCAAAGTTTACCCCAGAACGTCTCCTGAGTCCAGAGTCACCCAGAGAATCCTTGTCCTGGTGAGCAACTTTGTGACCTTCCACACCCTCTCCTCCCTACTAAATCTTTATATTGCGCTATATTCCAACCCAATTTGGTGGTTGGTGAACACCAATGATTTAATTTCACTGTGTTTCCACACTGTCAGCCCATTTCTTCTCATGAGCCATGAATCCACTGTATCCATTCTCTCGAGGCTCTCCTTTGCCAGCACAAAAAATATAAAATCCTGCTGGGTGCTGTGGAAAGCAACTATCATTCCAAGAACTGGGAGACCAAGAAAGGGGGATCTGAAGTAGAAGGCCAGCCTCCACAACTTAGACCCTGTCTCAAAAATGAAAAATAACAGAGGCTGCAAATGAATCTCAGGGGCGAAGCACTCCTGAGCTCAATCACCAACTCCAAAATATTATTAAAAAGTTGCCTGATTGTATCATAAGTACATGAGTTGCCTCTTTTGTACAAATGTTTAAGTGTTTCATTGTTCTTCACACTCACATCAATAGAGAAATGATAAAAAAAAAAACTTCAGTTTCTAATCCTAAAGTGTACTGGGACACAAATGGACATAGTGGAGGGGAACAGAACTGGTGTCCTCACCTTATGCAGAGCATCCTGTAGACAGCTGTCCCAGTTCATGTTGGAGGGAAATGGAAATGATTAGTTCCCAGTCCTTTAAAGTCATTTGAATCACAAAGGTTGATCAAGAGCTGCACTCCTGGAAAGTTTGCTTGAAGCAAATGCCATGAAGAAATGGTTGGTGGATATTGTTGGAGGATAACTGAAATTAGAAAAGTTTTGTTCTGAACTACAATTTGTAGATGGTTGTGAAAACAGAGCTTGGGGAGACAGACTTAGCATCCACTCCTGGAATAAGGAAGAGAATTTTCTGCCCAATGAAGTATAGATAATATCTCCATCAGGAGCAAGGAAAAACGTAGGCTCATTCTGAGTTTTCCTTCAGACATTTGTTTTGGAGTGTGCAGGAATTCTCCAGAGTGATGCAAACTCCTTACCTGTGCAGCATCCACCAGGTCCAATCCACACCACAGAGACTACAGTTGGTGGGAGAAAGGGAAGTGGGTGGGAGCAGAGTCCTCCCCCTGCCTGCTGTGCCACAAGGCAGGAAGTCCTGGGTTTCTCATCTAGGAATTGCACCTCTGTGACTAAAATCTCAGCAACAATAGCAAGATAACCTCATACTCTCACATTTTGTTAAATATGTGTTTCAATACACATATATATGGTCACTCATCATATATACCCCTTAATCCCCCTGTACTGGGTATTAAACACAGAAGACCTTAACCACAGAGCCACATCCCTAGTCCTTATTTACATTTTTTTATAATGTTGAGACATGGTCCTGCTGAGCTGGTTAAGGACTTGCTAACTTGCTCAGGTTGGCATTGAACTTGTGATACTTCTGCCTCAGCTTCCTAAACTGCTGGGATTAGAGGCATAACCACTCTGTCCTCACTTACAATCTTAAAGTAGCACTTACCACTTTCTAAATCAGAACACATTCATACATGAGACAAAGTTGTATTTTTATGAGAACCAAAACACCAATTAACAGTAAATTTGTTGCTGCAGGTGAGGATATGGGAAAGAAAAAATCAGAGCAGGTCCCACAGGTGGAAAACTGGGCTCGGAGTAGGACTGTTTAGATGGAAGTGGAGACCATTTACTGTCATCTCAGGTTAGTATCCACATCTGCCCAGGGCTGGACCTTCCTGAGGACTGGCATGATGCCCTGGGCATGCACCCAAGATCCTACTGGAGCAGGTTTAGGGCTCTAGGACTGTGCTTCCTTCTGGGTGGGGTGACAGAGGGTAGTGGTTAACTGTTTTAGCAAGAAAGTTACCATCTCTAGCATCAACTTAGCATTTTTATCATAAACATGGGTGGAGTGCTGTCCAGTCCTCTCATTCATCTATTCATGCCCTAATGTTTTTCTTCTTTAGTTGCTCTGTGTTCTCAATGATACTGCCTATCAAATAGGGACTGCACCAGGCATTTCCCATGTAATTTTTTATGCATTATATATCATCACATCAATATTTTTTTCTAAAATTGATCTGTAAAGAATGATTGAACTTATAATACCGAGTTCTAATACACCCCTTCTCCCAGCACACAGTCTCTATAACTATAACATCTTGAATGTGATCAAAGTTACAGCTATCAAAGTGCAGCTTATTTTTATCTAAAGTTCTTCATTTACTTTGGAGTTCACGATTTGTTGTAACAACATATAGAATTGGAAAATTGATAAAGTTATTGATCTAACTTTACTGTATCCTACTGAAGTTTCAGTACCTTAAAAATCCCCTGTGCTGTACCTATCAATTCCTTCTCCTCTTCTTGTCCTCTAACACCCACTGAATTTTCACGGTCTGTCTATAGATAAGAGTTCTACAATGTGTAGCCTTTCAGATTCTCTTTTTCATTGATGCTTTCTGAGGTTTTTCAGATGTGTTTTCATGACTTGATAGCTCATTGCTCCTCACCACTGAATGATATTCCATTCTCTGAACAACCACAGTTCTTCACTCCATAGATGTGTTGTGGACCTCCTTGAGAGCTTCCCTTGTTAGGACATTATGATGAAGCTCCTATAAACACTAATGCACATCTCTCTCTGTAGAAGTAACTGTTAAATACGTAGCAATGCCGAGTGAGAGGCATTGCTGGAAGAGGGTGGAACCTGTGATGGAGGATTTAACATTTGCTAGAGGAGTAGTCCCATTTCTTCAACTTCTCTAGGGAGACTTATTGTTGTCTTGCAAAACCACAGGCACACTTTGAAAACATGACTTTTGAATGATATCTATACATACACATTGTTTCTTGGCTTGAATTTTGTACTCCCCACAATTCATATATTGAAGTCTTAAGCCCCACCCCTCAGTGAACAGTAGAATGTTGTCTGACCTGGACATGGGTAGGTGCAGAGGGGATTAGTAAACTGAGGATAGTGGTATACTGGTGGTGAGCATCCTCTTCCTTGTGGGCTGATGACAGTCATCTGGATCCCTGTGTCTCCACAATGTTCTGCCTCATCTCAGACTCAAGGTTGTGGAGGAAGGCAACCACAAAGGGAAACCATAAGTCCAATAAATCTTTCCTACTCTAAATTGTTTTCTTACAGTGTATGTCACAGAGTAAAAGGACTAACACACTGTTCTCACCTTCCCTCAATTCTGTGGATTTCCTCAGTATTGATTAAGATCTGTGCATATATAAGTGACCTTGATCCAGTTCCCAAGATCTCTGTGGCCCGCCTTCTTAGCCACAACTTTTTATGGCATGAAACACCACATACCCATCCACTCCTATGCACCTCCACTTTTTCTCTGGGGCCTCCATTCTATTCAACCCCACTGTCATCCCAACCTCACTGCTTCACCAATAGTTCCCTGTCCCAGTATCCTCCACATACAGGTTGCTGGTCCTCTCCACAACCTCTGCTACTATCTTATACCACTAATAACTCCCAGGACATCAATCATCAACAGACTCTCTCTCTCTCTCTCTCTCTCTCTCTCTCTCTCTCTCTCTCTCTCATACACACTATTTAAACTTCTGTTTTGACACACTTTTGAGGGCCTGGCTAGAGTATGGTCATTTTCTTTTCTTGACAAACACATTATTTCTACACTCAAGCAACAACTCTAACTGGGTTCTCACACACATGGTTACTAAACACCTGACCACATTTTCCAAGGGCCAGGTCGAGACAGCTTGGGAGAGTCCGTTAAAGCCAAAGCCCATGAAATTATTCTGAGCAGTCACTGCACAGAGTGCCTGGAACTCCTGGCAAACCTCACCTTGTTATCCTACTAAGCCATTCCCACTGGCTGTTACCTGGTCTCCAAGAGCAATTCCTGTGTGTCTCACCTGAACTCTGCTCTCCTTTGTAGCTGAGAGAAGTGAAGATATCTGCAGTTCTTCTCTCCACATGTCAGTGTGATGGTCTTTCCAACAAAATGATCTTCAAATGAAGAAAAAATTATGCACCCCTTCCCCTGGGTCATGTAATTCCTATGGACATTATCTCCTCTGGTATTTCTCCTACCTCAGGCCCTTAATCTCATGGTCTCAACTATGTCCTTTTCCCCGGGACTGCTGCACCCTTAGGATCTGAGATCACAACTGTCTCAGGCCCTTAATTTCTGCGCACACTTTGACCTTCATGCCCTTAATCTCCCCAGTGCATGTAAAATGTACACCTTGTACCCTCCCACCTCTGCCATTTCTCTACTTCTGTGCTCTCTACAACACTCAGCCACAGACCTCTTGCCCCTCATATACCCACAGGACCTCCATGTGAGCTCACTGTCACTCATCCTCTACCACACACACTCTCAGAGCACCCCCACATGCCAACAGTCTCATCACACCCATGCATCAACAGCAAACACCAGAGCCTGTCTGAATGCTGCAGTGCGTTATGCTGGTCTGGTGAGGTCCTGGCAGCAGGGAAGGACTGTAAAGCGTACATGTGACCACCCTCTTCCTGGCATTTCCTGGAATGGAGAAAATGTCACAAAATTCCACCTCATACTTATACATAACCCTTGCTGCCCTGCCACTGGCTTACTTTTAAATGGTCTTGTTTTATTTTTTTCGTCTCCTTCTCCCTCTCCCTATCCTCAGGAAAGAGGATTAACATTTCCCCCACTAATCAAAGTTATATGGTTTTGAGCACACACACACCATCAAATTGAAATAATTCAGACTTCAGGGGTTGGTCAGAAGATCTAAGGAATGGCTATCTCCCAATTAAAGAGTGAATTTCAACCCCATACACACAGCGAGCACTTGGACTTAATCACTTCCTTAAAAATTTCTGTTCCCCAAGAGGGGCAGAATCTGAGCATCTGGGACAGGAGTCCCCTGTGCTTCTCATCAGTTAGTAAAACAATAAAACTTCTTTTTCCATTTTATCAAATGATATCCTCATTATTAAATTGTCATCAGTGACTGGGGTCAAACTTTTGGTAATAGTAAACACTTATGTATATATGCACAAGGTCCTAATGCACACAGAGAAGACGAATATGTCAGTGATTGACAGAGCGGAACATGACAGTGGTGTTGGTGACTGCATTGTGAGTGTGAAAGTGACAGTATCAGAATGAGTGTATGCAGACATGTGTAGGTGTGGTTGAGCATGAGCGTGTAGACTGTGATGAAATATATATATGAGTGTGTGAATGCAGGGGTTGTGTCTGTGAGGAGTGCAGTCATCCATACCACTCTATCCCTTCACTGGGAGATAGAATACACAGCAAAGAATTGGAAAACCCCAAGGGGATGTTGGTAAATCCAAGAGGGAAATGAGTAGTCAAGGTACTACAGAAGAGTGCAAATAAATGTAGTGAGTGCATCAAATGGAGTAACTGTTTTTTACAGCCATCTGTGCCCAATATTGACTCCTCCACATGTTAGGCATATGCACATGATCCCCCTGTTGCCTCTCAAAAGGCCTAAACTTTCACAAAAGAATGGGTAGTGGCCATACGTCAATTTTGCAAGAGCCACAAATTGATTATTGACCATTACATTTTACATTACTACCTTGTTACGTAGTCATACATACCCCTTTAATTTTTCAAGGAGTTTATGTATTTACCTTCTAGAAGACTCACAACAGAAACTTAAATATGCATTTCTCAGTGGGAATTTGAATTTCAGCTGATAAATGTTGTGGTACACCATGTCCCTATGCAAGATCCTCCTGCTCTGAATACAAATGCATTTACCAGAAAATGTCAGAGTGTCCTTCCAGGGAAGTAGGAGTAGGAATGGTCCACACACTTCACATTATAATTAGAACCCTGGGCATGTTCCTTCTTCCTTACAATTAAGTCTTCCATGACTGCACTGAACAGAGTTTGAGGCTCTGTTAAGATTGAACATGTGAAGTTCCCAAAGGCTCATGTGTGAGACAATGCAAGATTTTTCATAGGTGAAATGACAGATTAAGATCTATAACCTTCTAGTGGATTAATACACTTTAACAGGTTAACTGGTCAGTAAGTACAGACAGGTGGGGTGTTGCTGGAGGAAATAGGTCACTGTACATTTGCCTTTGGGGTGTGTGTTTGTTCCTGGAGGGCAGAATACTCTATCTCCTTCCTGGTTGTGATGTCCTTAGGTGCTTTCCTCTGTCACACCCGTCTGCCATGATGTTCTGCCTCACTTCAGGACCAGCCCTGTGGGGATGTAGGAAGAAACCACTGAATCTCATGGTTTCCCAGGCTGAGGAATAGGACATTCCTGAGGAATACCTAGGAATAATTCATGCCTGGGAGGCAGACTTCGCAGGTGACTAGACCCACCAGAGGGCCACCTGTCTCAGAAGAGCTTGATCCTTCCTCATTCCCCCTCCCCTTGTGTGACTGTGTACCCTCAGGCTAAGCCGCTCAGTGGCTCTCAGGTTTCAAGCTTTGTTCACTGGCTCACCTCGTGTATAAAAGGACTGCACATTCACATTAAGTTTGAGATGCCATCATTGCATGTGATCTCCCAGAGTGTGTGTTTTATACTCCATCTGGGTCACCGCCTCTAAGGGAGACCCACTCGTGTTGCCACAGTTGCAGCAGATGCAGTTGTGACACAGAACCCTGGAGGTGGTGATCCAAAATAAACATTTCCTTCTCTAAGTTGCTGTGCTCAGGTCTTTTCATTACAGTGATACAAAAATGACTAAAACACACCCAAAGGATTGATTCTGAAACACCTGAGTATAGTCACTTCATACTTGTTCTCTTCAAAGGTGGCTTCAAATCATTTGAAATTTTTGGTTGAAGCATTTCTAAAAGATGTTGGGAAGCAATTTTATTCGCATTGTCATAGGATTGGCAAAATGTGTTCACTGACTGCTTCTTCCTCTCCAGTGTCTAGTCACCTCCATAATACCCAAGAACTCTAGGTGAGCAGGAGAGCAAATGAAGGTCCCAAATACACTTGGTTTTCAAAGTTCTTCTCTCCATGCCTGTATATGCTGGTAAATCACATTTTCCCTTTATATATGTTGTCAAAAGCAGCAAGAAAAAGTCTCACAATTTTTTAAAAACAAAGAAATAAATTTGTGCTGAAGAGCATGATGAAATCACACCTCATGGCAAGTATTATTGTTGTTATTCTTCAATGCCTTCAGTTTGGGCTCCCATCTAGGCACCAGCTGTGTATATTCCCGCCTGTACAGTCACTTTTGCCAGAAGGACCTTTCCCCACCTAAGTTTCTTGTGATTCAAAGTTTTTTTTTTTTTAATTAAAGAAACATGAAGAAAACTTAAATGCATAGCTCAGTGGAATTTCACAAATGAAACCCCCTTCAGTGTGCATATTGATCAGGGATAATGCTGATACTGTTATCAGCTTATCAGATGAAACCTGTGCCTCTCCTGAGTCATCAGCTCCACAGGAGACTCCTCCTGGGTTATTTGTAGGAGTGGTATTGTTGGGACATAATTTGGTTGTTCTAAAATTTCTAAATTTAAATGCCTATTACTTATGTTGTACTACAACACATGAATTCACAGAGCTAAAACATTATTATTTTACTTTCATTCCATCAGATTTTTGTGTTTTCTTGGCATTCATTAGCATTGAAGTATTGGATTCCATACTGTGAACCTCAAACAATCAACTGAGTCATTTTACTATTTTATTATATATTTGTGGCCTTCAACTTGAAGCTTTGCTACTACAAGGGCATATAATTCTGAAGCTTGCCTTTCACAATATAAATAGAAATTACATTTGGGTTATATTCATAGAAGTGGTATTATTGGCATGGAGGCTTATATCAATATAGTTAGCAGAATGGATTTAGGACATTCACAGCATTAAGGTTTTCCACAGATCCTTCCCTGAGAACAGAGTAACCCAAAGCATCCTTATACTGGTGGGCACCTTTGTGACTTTCTACACCCTCTCCTCTATATTAATTATTTGTATTACCCTTTGCTTTTATAACAGTTATTAGGTGGTGAACACCAGTGACCTAATTTTACTGTCTTTGTCCACCATCAGCTCCTTTCTTCTCATGAGCTGTGATTCCAGTATTTTCAGGCTCTGTCATTAAGGAATAAAAATTTCCAAATATGATCATAAATATATGAATTGTTTGTTTTGTACAGTGTGCAAATGTTTAGTGATTATTCGTGGTAGAAACATCAATAGAGAAATTTATGGCAGAGTCGATCCTGGGTCTTCAGCTCACTGAATGTGGGAATTACATGGTCATGGTGGAGGGGAGGAGAGCGATTGTCTTCTTCCTGATAAATAGCATTCTATTGATAGTCATCCTAATTCACACTGTTGAAGGCAAATCCAATGAATTCATTCCTAGATCTTCAATGTCAGTTTAATCATGATTATAAATAACATGGCGGTCTCTTGAAAATGTTTGCCAGAATACAATGGAGAAATGAGTGGTGGATATCGTGGGGATAACAATTCTCCATATATATGTATCATGTGTATATGTAGATATACATGTCTTAATATTATCATGTATCTCTATGTATTTATATGATATGGAGTGCATTCATTCTGGGTGAAACCAGACCCCCAAATTAGCTGTTATTTGTTTGGAATTAAGAGCTTCTTTTTCAAAAGCATCGGTTTGTATGATTAGAGAATGGAGATGAATAAAGAGCAACTGAGAGAAGAACAGAACAGTGGAGCTGCCCTTCCTTGCATGGCAAAATATGGTCCAAGTTCCCTGAGGGATTATTGAATCCACACACACTTTTTAACCTCACATACACTGTTTTCCTATACCTTTATGCATACATATGATTCAGTTCAGCTTATAAATCAGGGATGTAAGATATTAATGATGGTAATTCATAATAATTAGCATAACTATAATTTAATGACAATATACAGGAATCAGACAATCAGGGTGATGGGGTCTCAATTAAGGTTTTTTCCAAATGTAAACACCATTCCATCAGGATAACCCATAGAAACACTCCAAACATTCCAGCCAAATACTTTGTTCTGGAGTATCAGAACAGGGGAAGTTGGGTAGACACTGAAGGGAAGTGACAGAAATGTTCAAACTCAAGTGCTAAAACATACAACTGCTTATGGTGTCAAAAACCAAGACTGTAGACCTAACCCTTTCCCAGTACCTATTTAGCATGGAATTTGTCCAATGCCTCTACCCAGAAGCTATACAGTCCCTAGGTTAATATGTTTAAGTGGGAAAACATGCTATCATTTCCCCTCTCTCCTCTGGGAGTCATCTTTTCTTCTTACTTAAATAATACTATCTTCATCCTTGCCTTCTATATTGTACATGTATTTTATTCTTTAAGTTAGAGAGACAAAAACCAGAAAAAAAAATTTGTTAATCAGAGATCATAGTTTCAATTCAAAAACTAGGATGATAATTACAGGTACTAATAACAATGAGATGAAAGTGCTCTGGTCTCTGGGATTCTCTGTTTAACCTGAATTCGAGCACAGGGACCTGAACCTGTAACAGGGCACTCCATTCTTCTTTTCTTTTTCCTGTCTTTACCCAGTCAGCTAGGAACAATGTAGTTCCCCTCTTTGAGGGGCCCATTAAGTCCACACCAGGAAGCACAAGAGCGACTTCTGCCATTTTAACTTAGCTTAATCCTTCCACATGTCTTCATTCCAAGGCTGCCCTGAAGGCAACTACAGTGCAGCTACATCACAATGAATATCAGCTCCCGAGTAGAGGCAGAAGGGATTAGAAATGGCCTTGCTACAACTTAAAAAAATCAAACCCACATTCATGTAAAATTTTGATTCTCTAACCTCTCTGGTAGCTTGCTGATGAGCTATTTCTTCATAATTTTTTCCCGATTTGACCTACCTCAGAACTTAATCACTGTGTGAACAGTGGGGCACAGACAACATTAGTAAGGATTGTCACAAAATATGAATTCAAGAAGTGGTTTGAAATTAGAAAATGGTTCAAAGAAAGTTGGAAATGGAAATATATTTATGTGGAAATATATTTTCGTGTTCCAGGAGGAGAAAGAATTTTGTATGTTGAAGAAATATACTTGGCTAAAATCCAAGAAGAAACGGCATAAAAATATAGATGAAAACAAGTTGTAGAATGTCCAATAAGTTTCAGTGGTTTGCAGAAGTCAAATCAAAAAGTTTGTGTGTATGATTAAGCTTTCTATACCCTAAACAACATAATATAATGGTTTTCCTAAGGGTCAAATTTTAATATTTTGACATGAAGAAAAGTGTGAAACTTTCATCTTTTCTTGTTTATCAAAGTAATTTCCTGTGTCTGTTAGGTTTTATTATTTAGGGAAACTAAATCATAAAGGAGTTATGGTTTGTACTTGTTTTAAAGCATTTTAAATGATTACTTTGTAACTGACTAAATTAGCAAGTTATTTTATGTTATTACAATATAGTTAATGAGAAAGTATATGTGATTGAATATGTGTATACATCTGAAAGCAAATGTTTGTATGAACCTTTTCTAAATGTTATATAAATATTTATAAAATTTATGTAGTTATACAGGTGAAGTATGCTGTTATCAATGAGCTATAGATAAAATTTTCTATTATTTCTTACACTGGAATGGAACATTAAATGTATTATTGGAAGGCAATACAAACAGCATGATTTTTTTAATGTTCTCAGTACTAAACATGAAAACATTTTCCCAATGTTTCTACAAAAACATTAAGAACTCTTTCTGTTTGATTCATCTTTCAGATGTAATATTTTTATTAAGTGAACTGATAATCAAAGAGACTTAGGAAACAATCATGAGAAATTTGTAGAATGATACTTTTAAAAAGTGCCAAAGATCAGTTTCAGAAAAAAAGCACTTCAAGATTGGATAAGAGGCCAACCTCACCTGAGTTAGGACTCTGCCTTCCATCATCCTCAGTGTTGTTAGAGCTCCAAAGTTGGCAGGTATTAAGCTTATTTAAGTGGTGCTCCCAAAATAGATTTTTGCTGTAAGCATTACTAAGGTCTCAAAATAAACTGGAGATAAAATACAAAATTTAAATAAAAGTTTGGGTAACTTGCAAAAGATATTCAGGTTCATACAAGAGTTTTAAAAGAAAGTAAAACTTTTTGTGTTATTGAGTGGAGAAATATGAGTATTTATAGATGCTAAATAGATAAAAGAGATACATTATTCTTCTTTTATTTTCATTGTAAAACTGTGCAAATGTTGCCATCTAGTCTATCATGGATGAACTACTTCTAACAGAAAAATGAGTTAATTCAAGACAAAAACTATCACCTAAAGAACAGATAGGATATAATGCTGTTTTCCAATTCTGATGCTAGCCCTAATTAAATAAATGGAGTAATTACAAAATTACAGATATTATTATTAAAACCCATTTATTCCATGTCAAAACTGGTGAAAGTGAACTGCCGCATGTTTAAAAAAAAAAAAAAAAAAAAAACAAAGTCCAAACTCAAGGAGGTGAAATGACTTTGCAAAAAGAATCAACATTTTGACCTTGCCCTCTAAAATAAACCCAGGGAAGGATGGCAATTCCCTAAGAACCTGGGTATCCAATGATTCACTGAACTGCCCAAATATGGGACATCTAGAGGACCCTAGAGAAAAGGAAGCCAACTAGTGCATATTTTGAAAAGAAGAGGATCATTGGGGAGGGAAATGTCTCTGTTGCTTCTAAGAGAACTCTCTATATCAATAGTAGAGTTTAGAGTTGATGGTGACGATAATTTCTTCCCACATGAAGCAGTTCGTACCCATTAAGCCAGCACTGCAAAGCATCCTTTATGAATTATTTCAGACCAAAACATTGAAATTAGAAATAAATAACAAAGGAAAACCAAAAAGCATTGAAACAACTTCAGATTAAATAATACATGCATACATGATTAGTGACTAACAGAAGAAATCAGAAGTCAAAATGGAATGCAATGGGCAAAAATTCTTTAATCAAAGGCAGAGATTGGCAGTTTGGAATTTAAAAGCCCCTGTCATACATTGTTGAAAAGAGACTCACTTTACCAATCCATCATCCACAAACTGAGGTTAAACTGATGGGGAAGGACATTCCAAGCAAATGGAAACCACAAATAAGCTAGGTAGGTACTCTCATATCAGACAAAACAGAAATCAAGCCAAAATTAAATGGAAGAGATAAAAAAAAGGTGAACTCATACTTGTTAAGGGAATAATTCAGCAATAAAATATATTGCTTGTATGTTTGTATGCCCCAGAAAATGGTGTATCCATTGACATAAAAGAAATCTTCCTTAGTACTAGGAATCAAATAGCACAATACAATACTAGGGTGATTCCAACACACATCTCACCACTAGATAGATCATCAAGACATAAACTAAAGAGATTAAATAATAAATGCTTGAATAAGGAAAGAATCATGGAAGAAATTAGAGAAAAAATGAAAATTTTCTTGAAACAAATGAAAGGCGTTTCAATACATCAAAATATCTTTGACAGTGTGAAGGCATTTCTAAGAGGAATGCTTATAGCACTGAGTTCCAACACTAAAAAAAGATGATAATGAATAATCAATCTATGTTCCACCTCAAGGCCCTAGAAAAGGAACAAAGAAAATTATTAAAGCCAAAACCAAAATTAATGAAATTTAAAATGAAAAATGAATACAATGAATAAACACAACAAAGAGTGCTTCATTCAGAGAGACAAACTAAATGATAAACCCTTAGCCAAGTTAATCAAAGAGTAAAAATGCCCACATTAGCAAAATTAGAGCTGAAAAAGGAGATATTACCACAGGCATGACTGAATCCTGGGTGTCATTAGAAACTATTTGTAAATTTATACTTGAATAAGCTATAAAATCTTGATGCTACTGTCAAATTTATAAAGATATATTTTACCTACCAAAATTGAACCACGATGATATAGAAAACATAAATACTCCAATATCAAGAAATGAAATTGAAGCAACAATTAAAGCCTCCACAACAAAAAAGCCAAGAACCTTTTGGATTCTCAGCTAATTTCAGCAATATTTAAAGAAAAAATAATGTCAACCCTCCTTAAATTATTCTGTGAAATTATTAGGAAAAGCTGCTAAATTCGTTCTATGAAGACAGTATCATGCTGATACAAAAACCAGACAAAAATAAAATTACCATTCAGATCAATATTCCTGAAGAATGTAGATGGCAACTTTCCAAATAAAATATCGATAAACCACATTCACAAACACATTAAGATCATAGAGCACCATGGTCAAGAGGGTTTTATCCTAGTGACACAAGATTGGTTCAACATACAAAAATTGATAAATGTAATTCACCACATACGTACACCTAAGTATAAGAATCATATAATTATCTCATTAGATGAAGAAAAGGCATTTGTCAATGTAGAACATATTCATTTTTAAAATATTAGAGTTACTAGAGACTGATAAAGGAACTTACATCAACACTGTAAAGGCCATATATGCTGAACCCAGGGCATCATCGTACTGACAGAGGAAAAACTGAAACAAATTCCTCTAAAAAGAGAATCATGTAGGGGCTGGGGTTGTGGCTTAGTGGGAGAGCACTTTTCTAGCATGTGTGAGGCATTGAGTTCAATTCTCAGCACCACATAAAAATAAATGAATAAAATAAGAGTCTTTCAACAACTAAAAAATACATTGAAAAAAAGAGGATCAAGTCCAGGATGTTCACTCTCAGCAAACCTATTCAATGTAGTCCTTAAGAAGAAAAGTGAAGGGATGCAAGTATGGGAAAAAGGACATAAAATTACTAGTTTCCTACTGAAAAAATCCTATACTTAAAACACACACACACAAAACCCATAAAAGATTTCTAGAGCAGAAAAATTCAGTATTTTTTCAGGATATAAAATCAACAAATAAAAATCAATCTCTTTCCTGTATGCTATCCATGAGTCTGCTGAACAAAATAGGAAACTATCCCATTTACAATAACACCAAAAATAGAATAATTACAAATAAATCTAACCAATGATGTTAAAGAATCATACAATAAAACTAGAGATCAAAGAAAAAATAATTGAAGTAAAACATAGAGAATGGAAACACTTCCCATGTTCTTGCATTGGCAGAATTCATATTATAAAACAGCTCTTATATCAAAACTACCTTACAGATTGAATGCAAAACCCATCAAAATATCAATAATATTCTTCACACAATGAGATAGTGACAGAAAATGATCCCTGTAAGAAATAAGATAGAAATTAACCTACAGGAAAACATTAAGTATCACAAATAGGCAAGATCAGAAAAGAAACTCTCCAAGACACATCATAACAGATAAAATAAAGAATATGAAAAGCTCCAAGAGAAAAATCAAGCCATAAGTAGCAGATAACCAATAAGATTCACCTCAGACTTCTCAACTCTGGTCCTGGTATGAAGGAGATCCTGGAAGGAGATATTCCAAGCTGTAAAGGAAAGAATTGCCAGAAAGTTTGCTATATCCAGCAATAGTCCCTTTAAAAATTAGTGGGGAAAGTAGAAAAAAAATGATGACAAGGATTAACATTTTTACATTTTAACAATTTGGTAACAAGGAAAACATGACCCCAGCCAGAACTAGTAAGAATAATCAAAGGAAAGTTGAACACAGAGAAAGCCTAAAACAAACCCCAAAGATCCCAGGTCAATGAAGTTCACTGCAGGAGGAACCAACTAAATGAAAAGTAAAACTGTATTAATAATGGAAAATAAACCAAAATGAAAGGAAATTACAAACAAATCTAGATACTAAATTGAAAGCAAATGTTCTCAACTCCCTAATGAAAATTTGTTCATGCTGAATGTAAACATCTGTCTAAATTCATGCTCTGATTAGAGGAGGATAGGGGCTTGAGATTGGCTAAGTGGCAAGACTCAGTGCAGTGAACCTTCCCCTTTTGTCCTATGTTCTGGTGATCATTACCCTCCTCTTAACCCAGACCCAAATGTCTCATTCACTCAATTTCTTTGCCCATCCTTCCCTATTTTGCCCAAGAACACCTCAGTGCACTTAGGACACACAACACCTTTTAATCCCATGTGCACCTCACCCACTGCCCTCTCTCCCTATTCCACTCTCTACAACACCTGACCCACCCTCTGCAACTCAGGAAACACAATTACTTCCATCTTTCTGCAATCCCTCTCATCTACACTATCACACCTCTCTTAGGTTCCCACATACTTCAAATTTCCCCTCACACAACCCACACTGAAAACATCATCCTCTGTTTAGATAGTGTCTATGTGAAGCATTTTCCTGGTGTGGTGTGGTAGTGTTGGAAGCAACACAAATGAAGGACATGATCGCCCTTTCTCTGGCACTCACAAAATTGTTGATATGCACAACTTTATTTTTATACCAATTTATGGAGCCGCACATACACCACCTGCCATGTGACCATGTTAAAGTAAGTGGGTCTGTGACACTTATTCTGGTGTTTGCTTGAGAGTGTAGAAGGACTCCACTTCATGCTTTGAGTAGAACCCTGCTGCTCTACTAAGGTGGCACATTTTATAACTGACATCTCCCCTTAGACTTCTCCATCTTCTCTCCCTAACCATGGAGGAAGCAAGATGAACCTTCTTTACACTTAGGCTCAGTAATGTTCTTCAGCTCATGGACACAGGAGTGAGGGGTTCCAGACTGACTCCAAGGCTGAACTGGAGGTTGAAAGAATGACTGTCCCTAAGGCCACAAATGATTGATGATTCCTGTTGTAAAGTGGAACAGGAGCGGCCTGTGGGGGTAAGGAGGATGAGTGCGATGGTGCTAACTCCATGCGGGGAGCTCAAGTTCCGTAGACCAGGCTTGGTTTAATGTAGAATAAGCAAGCTTATATAGCAGACATTCACTAATTACAAATTGCCAACAACTGTTAACACCCCCGTGCCATGCTCCCGATCATGCTCGTGCTTGGTATGAGATCAGATCAATTAAGGGAAGAGAATACGCCTGAGCTCTGTATCCTCAGGTACTCCTACAATTCCTGATAGGGCACAGTGGATCTAGAGCCTTTTATCTCCTCTTTAGTAGCCCTTGGTTCCCTACAAACTCCCTACAGTGAGCTTCACAGCCTCTGGGATGGAAGTCTTCTATTTCTCCATTGACAGCAAAGCAATAAAGCTTCTTTTCTTCTCTTATTCAAAACAGTATCCTCTTATTGGATTGGTGTTGGTGATACAGACTGATGATAGGACTAAGCTATTGGTATCAAGTGTGCTTGAAGGTGATTATGATTGGGAAATTAGTGCTTATAAGTCTATAGTTGAGTGCTTAGAGTGTGTGAGGGCATACTGTGTTTTTACATATTCATCTGAGAGTGGAAATGTTCTTGCTTGTGTGATGCCAAACATATGACCTTATCCCTCATCCCATAACTACATAGAGTGTACATTGAAGAATTAGTCTAAGCCAGTGATGTTGGCAGTCAAAGAGACATAAGCAATGTAGATGATATGGAAATTTGCAAATGCATATAATGATTCATAGGATGGAACCATTACACCCATTTAAACCTATCTCTGACCCTCTTTGGTTCTTCCACATGCTGGACATACTCACATGATCCCATTGCTGCCTGGGTCCTGTCAGTGCTGTACAAAATGCAGATTTCCATGCTATCATACTCACTTTGCTATAAGGGAGTCTTCAAGAGAGACCAGGACATGGATTGAATTGAAAAATCAGCTTTATCCAAGTGAGGTTGGGACTTTGCCTTTAGCTACTGGGCAGAGCCCTTGAGCTGTCCTTCATGAGAAGAGTGGTTATGTTTGCTTGGGGACTGGTCAGCAGACACTCTAATGATGTGAATGGTGATGGCTTTAGAGCCATGTGGTAAATGCCCAGCGTCAGGAGTAGCTGAGGGTATAAACTCAGCCAAGTGGACAGTGTGTGACAGGCTCCAGGAGAAGCTCCACGCCAAGGCTTAGATGAGCTGCCCTGGCTGACTATCTAGCAGTGTTGTTTCATATGGTGGGAAGCAGTGCATCTGTGACCCCACAGGGAGGATGACAGGAAGCTCAGCATTGGGAGCCTCTCCCAGACTCTGCCTATCAGCTTTTCCCCTGGGTTGACAGTGACCTGTGTCCCTTCCTGTACTTACCTGTAACCACATGCACAATAGTTTTCTGTGAGTATCAGAAGTGCTTCTGGGGAAGTAATGAGCCCAGGGGTGACTAGGTAATCCCCAGACTGACAGATGGGTCAGAAGCTATTGTTGCTTTTTGTGTCCTGTCTCTATTCATTTGGTCTGAAACCATCACAGAAGGATAGATAATACATGTAGGTCTACTTTGTAGGGAAAAAGGATTGGATTGATTTTACACCATGAAATTGTACATTTTTTCCTTAGTTACTAATTAACACATACTTCTATATTCTTCTGTGCAAAAGAATGTGGAATAATTCTGCATGACATTCAGTGCTGTGGGATTGAGATGGCCAATACACTACTGAAGAAGTAGGATGAGAATATGCTGACTGATCCTCTAATGCTGGTGATCGTTTTTATTGATTCTTTTTAATTATACATGACAGTAGAACCCATTTTGATATAATTATACAGCAGGGAATATATCATTTCTTTCACAATGGAGATTCACACGATTCATATAATCTTACATATGCATAGAGTAATACTGTCTAACCTAACCCTCCCCACCCCAAGTCCCTGTCACCTGTCCTTCCTTCCCCTCCTGTGCATGATGGAAGCACCATGGCTGCGGCAGCCCAGCTCTCCCTGACACAGTTATCAAGTGGGAATCCTGTATATGAAAAATATTATAGACAGGTTGATACAGGCAATACTGGAAAGGTGTTGGCTTCAGTTGCTGCTGCTTTTCTGAAAAAAATCAGGGCTTCCAGACTTGATACTTGGAAAGATTTGGGATTTAGCTGACACAGATGTCAATGGCATCCTGAACAAACAAGAATTCTTTGTGGCTTTGCTTCTTGTAGCATGTGCTCAGAATGGATTGGAGGTTTCACTGAATAGCTTGAACTTGGCTGTTCCTCCACCAAGATTTCATGATACCAGTAGTCCTTTGCTAACCCGTGGAACCTCTGCAACTGAGCTTCCGTGGGCTGTTAAATGTGAAGATAAGGCCAAATATGATGCGATTCTTGATAGTTTCAGCCCAGTGGATGGATTTTTGTCTGGTGATAAAGTGAAGCCAGTGTTGCTCAACTCTAAGTTACCTGTGGAAATCCTTGGAAGAGTTTGGGAATTGAGTGGTATTGACCATGATGGAAAGCTTGACAGAGATGAGTTTGCAGTTGCCATGTTTTTGGTATAATGTGCATTGGAGAAAGAACCTGTGCCAATGGCCTTGCCTCCAGGCTTGGTACCACTTTCCAAGAGAAAAACAGTCAGTATATCAGGCTCTATGTGGTTGATCCCCTCTTCAACATCAGCCAAGGAATCCTACCACTCCTTACCACCTGTAGGCATTTTACCTACCAGAGCACCATTGAGACAGTGGGTTGTATCCCCTGCAGAAAAAGCTAAGTATGATGAAATCTTCCTGAAAACTGATAAAGATATGGATGGATTTGTATCAGGATTGGAGGTCCGTGAAATATTCTTGAAAACAGGTTTACCGTTTACCTTACTCACTCATATTTGGGCATTATGTGACACAGGGAAACAATTGTGGGAAACAATTATGTTTCCCACATTATGGGAAACTTTCAAAGGATCAGTTTTATTTGGCTTTTCACTTAATCAATCAAAAGTTAGTAAAGGGTGTTGATCCTCCTCATATTCTTAGTCCTGAGATGGTTCCACCAACAGACATGACCAGTTTTCAAAAGAACATTATAGGATCAAATCCTGTTGCAGATTTCTCTGCTATTAAGGAACTAGATACACTTAACAATGAAATAGTTGACCTGCAGAGGGAAACGAATAATATGGAACAGGAACTTAAGGAGAAAGAAGATACTATTAAACAGAGGACAAGTGAGGTTCAGGATCTTCAAGATGAAGTTCAAAGGGAAAATGTTAATCTACAAAAACTACAGGCTCAGAAGCAGCAAGTACAGGAACTTCTTGATGAACTGGATGAGCAGAAAGCCCAGCTGGAGGAGCAACTCAAGGAAGTCAGAAAGAAATGTGCTGAGGAGGCCCAGCTGAGCTCTTCTCTGAAAGCAGAAATAACTAATCAGGAATCACAGATCTCCACTTACGAAGAATAGTCAGCCAAAGCTAGAGAAGAGCTGAGCCACCTACAACAAGAAACAGCAGAATTAGAGAAGAGTGTGGAGTCAGGGAAGGCTCAGCTGGAACCTCTTCAACAGCACCTACAAGATTCACAGCAGGAGACCAGTTCAATGCAAATGAGACTGATGGAAATGAAAGATCTGGAAAATCATAATAATCAGTCAAATTGGTGCAGTAATCCAAACAGCATTCTTGTAAATGGTGTTACAGGTTATTGCAGCCTCAGTACCAGCAGCAGTGAGACAGCCAACCTTAATGAACAGGCTGAAGGCCAGAACAACCTGGAGTCTGAACCATACACCAGGAGTCTCCAGCAAGAAGTAGTCCTGAAATGCCACCTGATATGACTGATGAAAATGAAGTGGTAACTGCAACTGTTAATGAAAAATTTTGTCCCTAATTTGACAATGACAGACATGCAAAAGGGGTGATCCATTTAATACAGAATCAAGTTCACTGACAGGTCCAGTTGCAAATACAAACTTGGATTTTTTCCACTCTGATCCTTTTGTTGGAAGTGATCCTTTCAAGGATGATCCTTTGGGAAAATTGATCCATTTGGTGATGATCCTTTCAAAGGTTCAGATTCATTTGCATCTGACTCTTTATTCAAGCAGTCTTCTACTGATACTTTTGCCACTTCAAGTACTGACACTTTCAGTGCATCCAGCCAGAGTGATAATACTTCAGTAGAAACATTGAAGCACAATGATCCTTTTGCTCTTGGTGGGACAGTTGTTGTTGCAGCAAGTGATTCAGCCACAGACCCCTTTGCTTTTGTTTTTGGAAATGAATCGTTTGAGGATGGATTTGCTGACTTCAGCATGCTGTCAAAGGTGAACAATGAAGGTCTTTTTAGTTCAGCCATACCAAGCTCTGTCAGCAGTGTGGTCACTCCAAAAAATGTGTTTGATGAAACATCCATCAAGAGTGAAGACTACCCCCAGCCCTGCCACCCAAGACAGGAACTTCAACAAGACCCTGCCCACCACCACCTGGGAAAAGACCCATCAACAAATTGGATTCTCTGATTCCTTTAAAGTGAATTATCCATTTCAGCCTTTCCAGGCAATGATAGTCCCAAAGAAAAAGATCCTGATATGTTTTGTGATCCATTCACTTCTTCTACTAATTCCACTACCAATAAAGAGGCTGACCCAAGCAATTTCAGTGCTTATCCCTCTGAAGAAGATATGATTGAATGGGCCAAGAGGGAAAGTGAGAGGGAAGAAGAGCAAAGGCTTGCCTGAGTGAATCAGCAAGAACAAGAAGACCTAGAACTGGCTATTGCACTCAGCAAATCTGAGATATCAGAAGCATGAAGAATTCTCTTGTCCTTTGCCCACAATACAATACTCTTCTTAAATGTTGAAGCTATTTACCATGTGTATCAAAACTACCTATGAGCGTGGGAATACAAAAGATTTGAGATTCCTGTAAATGTGACCAAAGTCTAGGTTTTTGTTTTGTACTCTCAGATTTGACTTTATTTTATTATCTCCTCTAAAAGCAGTAACCTAATCAGACAGCTTTACCTGGGCTCCTGTTCTGGTGTGCATTTACTGTGCACTTCAGCCTGCCTCTGCTACTTTTACTCATAAAGCTAGAGCGCCCAAGCTTCTGCCTTCTGGAATGTAGAGAAATCATTGCGCCCCATGCTACCCTTGTTCTGTGGTTATTCTGATTAGAGTTAGTGGAGTTTGTAAAGTTTGCAGTATTCTCCCTTGATTTGAATGGTTGAAGGAGAGGGAAGGGAATAAACACCCTATTTCTTTTATGATTGGTGTAAATTGGCTAGTGTAAAGTACATTTTTTTTATTTCCTTGAGGTACAAATACCATTTGATTTGTTATTTAGAAAAAGGAAAATTTGTTGCATCAATCTACTCCACAATTGAAAAAAGAATGCTTTAGATTGAACCATTATAACTTCAGATTCAATTTTTTCCTAAATAAAGAACATTAAAACCTCATGTGGATATACATTTTTTACAAACAATTTTCTCTGGATTGAAGTAATTTTAGATCAACAGATACCTCTCCATAAGTTTGCTAATTAACAAAATAATTTTCTTACAAATAAAGTTTGTAAGAAAATGTCCATTTTAAGGGCCAGAGAGTGGAGAAAATTTATCACTTAAAACGTACCCATCAGTATAAGGTAAGCACAAATCTTAACATGCAGCTGTTCAGCCGTTGCAGTGGCACTGTCCTCTTTAGTTCCCAGTAGGTTTATTTTATACTTTCGCAGAAGAAACTTTAGCAAGCTAGACCTGGAAGGTACATTTTCATATTTTTTTTGTTTTTTTCTAATGAAGGCTTAACTACTTGAAATGTAAAAACTTTCACTGAATACCAATAGGAAAGGTGACATGTATTATACCATATTGCTTTTTGTCCATCATTGTGGTTCGGTTATAGCAACAGAAAACAGATTAAAATGTTGGTGTTCCCCAGGGAGATTCTCCATCACAATCAGGAGAGTCAGCCCCACCCCAATCCCAAATCCCCTCCCTATAGCCAACCCTAATTCCCAAATCCCCTCCCTATAGCCCACCCTAATCCCTTCCCATCCCTATAGCCCCACCCTAATCCCTTCCTATGCCCTATGAAAGCTGGCAACAAAAGAAGGAATGCATGATTTCCCGGCACCCCACTTTTAAGTGTAAGGGAGGTCATCACTGGCCTGCTAAAATAAAGGCTTCTTTTGGCTTTACGTGATCGGCTTGGGTGATTTTATTTTCTTTGGGTACAACATTTGGAGGCCCCAGCAAGATTAATTTCTCCAAGCTCTCACGCCTAAATTGGCCTCCTGTGATAGTTGCCTGGGAGCCACCACTCTGAGTAGAGGGGAGCTCCTGAGAGATGGGCCTCAGCCTCACTCTTGGGGAGACTCCAGCTGGTCTTCAGGACGCCCTTCTAAATGAAGCCACATGGTATCATGTCTGTTTCGGTGAGTCAACTAACTGTAACTGGGGATGTGGTCAGACTGGATGCAGTCACTTACACCAGTCCCAGGCCAAGGCAAGACGTCGCTCCTGTCAACTGGTAGGCCTCCTCATGAGGCCTAGTCTGTCTGGTGGGCCCCTTGTGGGCCCAGTCTGGTAGGCCATGTGGAGTCTAATCTGGTCGGTCAATGTCTGTCTGTCTGTATTTGTCTTGTTAGTCTAGGCAGACTGGAGGGGGAGAGCGGGAGAGGGCCGGCATGTGTACCGGGGGCCAAAGGCAAGCAAAACCGCTGGCCAGTGCCCCTGAGGACCCCCACCACCACCTGCAAATGGAAGCCAGGGAGAAGAGGGGGTGCAAGAACACTACCATGAGGTTATTGTGCAGTCAGTCGTGTGCACCTGGTGGAGAGAGGAGAGCCCCACTGCCCTCTGGTGGGCTACCCCGCATGCTAGGCCTGGGATCATGTTGCCACCTGCCTAAATGGCGACCTTGCCAGGGTGGGGCTCTCACCATGGGAAAGCGCATGAATTGGCCACACTCCGGGGACACATGCCCGGGGAAAGCCACAAGATGCCACAATGTTGCCTGCTATCGCATGCCTGCTGGGAGTTGGGGGTTCTGTTGCCACTGCCGCTGCCATGGCCATTGCCTACCTGCCTCACGGCACAGCACCCACACATGATGGGGCACGATGACACCTGCCACAGCTGGGGCAATCCACAGGAAGAGACCAACTCATGTCCAAAGTTGCCTTCGCCACTAGCCCCCTGGGTGTCCAGACCATTTATGATTTCTGTGTTTTCTTTTTTCCTTGCTTTCTGTGTTGCATCTCTTCAGGACAGTCTACTATGGGACATAGTCAGTCAACCACGTGCCCCACTGTTCTAACTGGTGTTTTAGATAATTTTCAGTACTTCCAAGAACATGCCACTGACTACAGAACTTGTGTTAAAGGTTTACAAAACCTAAAAAGGTTTTGTAAATCAAAATGGCCCACTTTCGAGGTTGAAAGTGGGCATTGGGTGGAATAAACCATCTGGACCAGGTGCCTTTCATTCAAATTTAATGTATGGCTTAAGCATTGCCTTTCAGATTCCGTGTCCTCTAATTCAGGAACTAGAGAGGCTGCACCAGTTTGATGGCAAAGGCTAGACCAGACTTAAATGCAGCTTGTGCTGCTACCAATCCCTCAAGATTCAGGTAACTCTGTTGAAAGCCATTTCCAAATCCAGGAGCCAAAGGAGGGAGAAGGTGGCTCGGGGGTGCCTGCTCTCTCGCCCTCCCGAGGGGGAGAAGGAACCAAGTCCAACCCACCCCCAGTATTACAGCACCCCCACTGTGAATTGTTTTACAATATGTAAATGACATGTGCCTCCACCCAGGAGAAATAACAAAAGCCAGTTACAGAGCTCTTAAGCTTCTGTCCTGATAAAACTGGTTAAAGTGCCTGAGATATCAGGTTTCTGCTGGAACCAAATCTCAAGTAGAACTTATATTGAAGTGACAATAGAGGAAGCAAAAAGCCCAGTAAGAGACCAATTTATAACCCAAGGAAAAATACGAAAGAGTGTTTTATTTGAGAATAACTAACTGCCGACCGAGTACTTGTTGAGGTCGCAACTATTGGTCAGTACTATTTTTTATTCAACTTAGATTTTTGAACATCTTGTTACATTGCAACGGAGATAAAAATCTACAAGGCTTTTGTGTAAGAGTGTATTTTGTCCAAAATTCATGTACATGATATTAGAGATTAACAGAGTGCTAAAAGAAAAAATGGATCCAGGTATATTTGATTCACATGATTAAAAAGGCTCAATTTAAATTCAGTAAATAGTTCCCTGGCAGAGAGAGACCATCTTCAGCTGCCTGAGTCCTCAGAGCTGAGCTCAGGTCTTCCCGCGGGGCCACAGCATTTTGGCTCCTGGTGATATCTAGCCTGGAGCTGAGGCAGTCGCCGGTTCTGGCAGGGAGTTTAGGCTCTTCAGTGCCATTTTACAGCTTCCCTGGCAGAGAGACCAACTTCAGCTGCCTGAGTCCTCAGAATTGAGCTCCGGTCTTCCAGCGGGGCCACAGAACTGTGGCTTCTGGTGATATCTGGCCTGGAGCAG
>JAJEJO010050975.1:0-55621 GCA_020662805.1 Glaucomys volans | reverse complement strand
GAGACAAACATCATTACCCTATGTATATGTATGAATATGCAAGTTGTTTGAGTCTACTTTGTGTACAACCAGAAAAACGATATTGTCCTCCCTTTGTGTACAATGAAGCAAAATGAAGCAAAAAAAAAAAAATTCTCTGAACTTCCTGGATCTGTGGTTTGGTGTCTGTCATTAATTTGGACAAAAAATTTAGTTACTTTTACTTCAAATGTTTCTTTTTTTCATATATAGTGTTTATTTGTAAGAATAAAGTAGATACTTTTCAATAATAGTTATAATATTTTCATAAAGTAATAGCAATCTCAGTATAATATTTTCATAAAGTAATAGTGAGCACATTGTGACATCAGTTAGTTTTTTTTCCTTGCATTTTATTTTATTTTTTTGCTCTTTTTAAATATACACCACAGTAGAGTGTATTTTGATGTATTATATACATACATGGAGTATAACTTATTCTAATTAGGATCCCATTCATTCTTGTGATTGTACATGATGGAGAGTTTTACTGGTCATATATCCATATATGCACATAGGAGAGTCCTGTCCAATTCATTCTAATGCCTTTCCTATTCCATTCCTCCTCCCTTCCCTTCATTCTCCTTTGTCTACTCCAATGAACTTCTATGCTCCCCCTGCCTTAATTATGTGTCAACATCCACATATCAGAAAGAACATTTGGCCTTTGGTTTTTGAGGACTGACTTATTTCTCTTGGCACAAATGCCTGTCCATTTAGCTGCAAATGCCATAATTTCTTATTTGTGACTGAGTGATATTCTGTTGTCTGTCTATATCTATCTATCTATCTATCTATCTACCTATCTATCTATCATCTATCTCTCACATTTTCTTACCATTCATCTACTGAAGGGCGTCTAGGTTGTTTCCACAATCTAGGTATTGTGAATTGTGCTGCTATAAACCTTGAAGTGGCTGCATTACTGTAGTATGCTGATTTGAAGTCTTTTGGGATATACTAAGGGCTGGGATAACAGGATCAAATGGTAATTCCATTCCAA
Organism: Glaucomys volans; assembly: GCA_020662805.1. Lineage (NCBI taxonomy): Eukaryota > Metazoa > Chordata > Mammalia > Rodentia > Sciuridae > Glaucomys > Glaucomys volans. The sequence continues at coordinate 54,600 of JAJEJO010050975.1, read as the reverse complement.
GTTTCCTGAGGAATCTACATACTGCTATCTATAGTGGTTGCACCAATTTGCATTCCTACCAGCAGTGTATGAATGAACCTTCCTCCCCACATCCTTAGCAACATTTATTGTTTCTTATATTCTTGAGAGTTGTGAGTCTGACCAGAGTGAAATGGAATCTCAGTGCAGTTTAATTTGCATTTCTATAATTGAGAGAGATGTTGAGCCTTTTTTCATATATTTGTTGGTCATTTGTATTTCTTCTTCTGTGAAGTGCCTGTTCAGTTTCATTGCCCATTTATTGATTGGGTTATTTGTTTTTTTTGATATTAAGTTTTTTTGAGTTCTTTGTATATCATGGATATTAATACCCTATCTGAGGTGCAGATGGCAAAGATTTTCTCCCATTCTATAGGCTCTTTCTTCATGCTCTTAATTATTTCCTTTGTTGTGAAGAAGCTTTTTAGTTTGATACCATCCCATTTATTGATTCTTGATTTTTCTTCTTGTGCTTTAGTAGTCTTGTTGAGGAAGTCAGTTCCTAAGCTGATGTGATGGAGAGTTGGACCACATTTTCTTCCAGTAGGTACGGAGTCTCTGGTCTAATGCCTAAGTTCTTGATCCACTATTTTTTTTTTTTTTTTTTTTGCAGTGCTGGGGATTGAACCCAGGGTTTTGTGCTTGTGAGGCAGGTCCTCTACTAGCTGAGCTATATCCCCAGTCCTCCTTGATCCACTTTGAATTGAGTTTTGTGCAGGGTGAGAGATAGGTATTAAATTTCATTTTGCTACCCATGGATTTCCAGTTTTCCCAGCACCACTTATTGAATAGGTTATTTTTTCCCCAATGTATGTTTATGGCACCTTTGTCTAGTATGAGATATCTATATTATGTGGGTTTGTCTCTGTGTCTTCTATTCTGTTGCATGTATATTTTTGTGCCAATACCATGCTGGTTTTATAGTATAATTTAATGTTGGTTATCGTAATGCCTTCTGCTTCACTATTCTTCCTAAGGATTGCTTTGGCTATTCTAGGCCTCTTGTTCTTCCAAATGAATTTCATGACTGTTTTTTCTATTTCTATGAAGAATGTCATTGGAATTTTAATTGAAGTTGCATTAAGTCTTTATAGCATTTTTGATAGTATGGCCATTTTGATTATATTAATTCTGCCTAACCAAGAACATGGGAGATATTTCCAACTGCTAAGGTCGTCTTCAATTTCTTTATTTTTCTGTAGTTTTCAATGTAGAAGACTTTCCCTTCTTGTGTTAGATTGATTCCGAAGTATTTAATTTTTTAGGCTATTGTGAATGGAATAGTTTTCCTAATTTCTCTTTCAGTTGATTCATCACTGATGTATTGGAATGCTTTTGATTTATGGGTGTTAATTTTATATCCTACTATATTGCTGAATTCATTTATGAGTTCTAGAAGCTTTCTGGTATTTTGGGGGTCTTTTCTATATATATAATCATGGTGTCATCAAATGGGGATAGTTTGAGTTTTTCTTTTCCTATTTGTATCCTTTATTTTTATTTATTTTATTTAATTTTTGTTTTGTTTTGTTTTTTGTTTCTTTGCCAAATTGCTCTGGCCAGTATTTCAAGGAATAGAAGTGGTGAAAGAGGCCATCCTGGTCTTGTTCCAGTTTTTCAAAGGAATGTTTCAATTTTTCTCCATTCAGAATGATGTTTGCCTTGAATCTAGCATATATAGTTTTTAAAATGTCAAAGTATGTTCCTATTATTCCTAGTTTTTCTAGTGTTTTAAGCATGAATGGGTACTGTATTTTGTCAAGTGCTTTTTCTACATCTATTAATATAATTATGTGATTTTTCTCTTTAAGTTCATTGATGTGATGAATTATGTATATTGATTTCCATATGTTGTACCAACCTTGCATCCTTGGGATGAAACCCACTTGATCATGATGCCTAATATGCTTTTGTATTCAGCTTGCCAGTATTTTGTTAAGAATTTTTGCATCTATGTTCATAGCATGTTTCTCTTGATCCTTTCTTTCATCTCCTTTTGGTCTTATCTTTTCTGTCCTGCTTTTTGTTATTGCACCACTTTTTTTTAGACATTTTGTTCTTTTTTATCTTAATTCTTTTTTTATGCATATTTTTCAGTGTGAGAGGATTCTATTGATTTGTTATGGTTTAGAACAAGGTGTCCTGTTTCACGTGTGGGTCCTGGAGGCTTTCACCATGGGGGGTTAAGGACGCAGAGTCAGGAGCCAGACACTGGAAGTCAGGTAAACATGACCAGTAGTGAGCGGCCACCGAGGACTCATTTATTGTGGAAGCTGCATAGCCTGTTATTTGTTTAAGAGCCAATGAAATCCCCGGACCACCTTGCACCACCCCAGCAGGACCAATCATAGTTCTTGCTGTGGATTTATGTGTTCTCCAATCAGCTAAGTGTCTATTTCTCTCAACTGTCAGGTTTCCAGCTCCTCAGTATGACCCACAGTGTCCCTCAAAAGCTCATATATGAGGGCTGGGGATATAGCTCAGTTGGTAGAGTACTTGCCTGGTGAGCACAAAGCCCTGGGTTCAATACAAAAAACAAAAGAAAACAAAAAGCTCATATATGAGACAATGCAAGAATGTTCAGAGGTGAAATGATTAGATTCTGAAAGTTGTAATCTAATCTGTGGATTGAGCCTGTGGTGTGGATTAACTTGGTGTTGACTACAATGTTCTTGAATAGGCAGAATTAATACAGTCAAAATAGCTATACTACCAAAAGCGCTATACAAATTCAATGCAATTCCAATTAAAATCCCAATAACGGACCTCATAGAAATAGAGCAAGCAATCATGAAATTCATTTGGAGGAATAGGAGACCCAGAATAGCTAAAACAATTCTTAGCAAGAAGAGTGAAGCAGGGGGTATCACAATACCAGAACTTCAAATATACTACAGAGAAATAGTAACAGAAACAGCATGGTATTGGTACCAAAATGGACAGGTAGATCAATGGTACAGAATAGAGGACAGAGACAAACCCACATAAATACAGGTATCTCATACTTGACAAAGGAGCCAAAAACATACAATGGAGAAAAGATAGCCTCTTCAGCAAATGGTGCTGGGAAAACTGGAAATCCATATGCAGAAAAATGAAACTAAACCCATATCTCTTACCCTGTACAAAACTCAACTCAAAATGGATCAAGGACCTAGAAATCAGACCAGAGACTCTGCACCTAATAGAAGAGAAAATAGGTCCAAATCTTCATCATGTTGGCCTAGGACCAGATTTCCTTAACATGGCTTCCAAAGCACAAGAAATAAAAGCAGGAATCAATGATTGGGATAGAGTCAAACTAAAAAGCTTTTTCTCAGCAAAGGAAACAATCAGTAATGTGAAGAGAGAGCCTTCAGAGTGGGAGAAAATCTTTGCCACACACACTTCAGATAGAGCACTAATCTCCAGAATCTACCAAGTACTCAAAAATCTTTACACCAAGAACACCAGTAACCCAATCAATAAATGGGCCAAGGAAATGAACAGACACTTCACAGAAGAGGATCTATAAACAATCAACAGATATATGAAAAAAAACTTCAACATCTCTAGTTACAAGAGAAATGCAAATCAAAACAAGCAACAACAGGTGGTTGGTGAAGATGTGGGGAGAAAAAGGTATACTCATACATTGCTAGTGGAGTTGCAAAGTGGTGCAACCACTCTGGAAAGCAGTATGGAGATTCCTTCGAAAACTTGGAATGGATACACCATTTGACCCAGCTATCCCACTCCTTGGCCTATACCCAAAAGATTTAAAATCAGATTACTACAGTGATGCAGCCACATCAATGTTCATAGCTGCCCAATTCACAATAGCTAGATTGTGGAACCAACCTAGATGCCCTTCAATAGATGAATGGATAAAGAAACTGTGGTATATATATATATATATATATAATGGAATATTACTCAGCCATAAAGAAGAATAAAATTACGGCATTTGCAGGTAAATGGATGATGTTGGAGACTGTTATGTTAAGTGAGATTAACCAATCCCCAAAATCCAAAGGTTGAATGGTCTCTCTGATAAGTGAATGATGATGCATAATGTGGGATGGAAGGGTAGCAAGAATGGAGGAAAGATAGATAGCATAGAGGGACTGGAGGGGTGGAGTCAGGGTGGGGAGGTAATAATAACAGAATGTGTGACAGACATCATTGCCCTGTGTACATGTATGAATGCATAGATGGTGTGACTACTTTGTGTACAACCAGAGAAACAATAATTGTACTCCATTTGTGTTCAATGAATCAATAAGTAAATAAAAAAAAAATTAAAAAAAAAAGAGAGTAGGTCACTGGGAGTGTGCCTTTGGTGTTGTATTTTGTTTGGTGAGTAGAGCACTCTCCCGCCACACACACCTCTCTGTCTCTCTCTGTCTCTGCTTCCTGATCGCCTTTCCTGAGATGCTTTCCTCCACTATGCCCTTCTACCGTGATATTCTTTTTATATCACCTCTGACCCAGAGCTATCAAGTCAGCCATCTATGGACTGAGACCTCTGACTCTGAGCCCCAAATAAGCTGCCCCTCCTCTATGTTGTTCTTTGCTAGGTCTTTTGGTTGCAGTGATGAAAAACCTGACTAAAACAACGTATCTTCAAACTCATTGCATCCCTTTTTGTGTCTATATCCAGGCTATTGGTAAAACCATCAAAAATATTCTTCATTTCTGTTGGATTTGTTTTCTAACATTTCCTTTTGATTTTTAGAGTTTTCACCTCTCTTTTTACATTACTCATCTTTTCTTACATGTTGCCCACTTTCTCCACTAAAGTCCTGAGTTTATGATGAGATTCCTTTTAAATTCCTATTCTGGTATTGCTAAAATCTCTGCTATGCCTGGTTATGGTTCTCATTGTTCAACAATTATTTCAAGTATTAGCTTTGCCTTGCCTATTGCATACGTTGTAAAATGTTGCTGTTGTTGAATGCTGCATATGGTGTATTGGTTAACTGATACTGAGGGAAATAAAGTTTTAGGGAGTAGATTTGTGTTTAGCTGGCTAGGAGATAGACATGTTTAATATTTGCTGTGACTTTATGTGTCGAAGATTTCAATCTTGTCGAATGTCCTTTTGTTTTGTTTATTCCAATGTGCATTACCTTCCTAGAAACTCCTTCTTGAATAGAATCAGTGTCTTACAAATTTCTTGGACACAATTCACTGTTTTTATACCAGAAGTTGATGGAGTGGGATGAGGTATTGAGAGGAAAAATTCTATAGTTCTATTATGAAATCTGCATTTGGAGAGGCTGGGAGAACAGTCCTAGACAGCGACCTTCAGAAGGATGTTAATCCAGCCAGGCACAGAAGCATAGGCCTGTAATCCCAGCTGCTGGGGAGGCTGAGGCAGGAGGATCAGAAGTTCAAAGCCAGCCTCAGCAAAGCAACTCAGTGAGACTCTGTCTCTAAATAAAATACAAAATAAGGCTGGGGATGTGGTTCAGTGGTCAAGTACCCTTGAGTTCAATCTTCAGTACCCGGAAAACAAAAACAAAAACAAAAATTTCTTATTGCTCTTTTATTAGTCCACTCATGTGAAAGAGAAAGGCTAGTGGTCCTGTCATTTGTTTATTGCCCTTCTCCCTCCCAAGTCAGATGAGGCCTTGATAAAAACAAATTTCCTTGAGGGCAAACCTTTGTTAAAGAGAACGGAATGTTCTTTAATGTTTCAAATGTCTGCTCCCTTTCTCCAGCCTAAATCATGTAAGAACTTTTTCTCCAGTATTCACCATGAAAACTGAGGTAAAAAATATGAAACAGTGGGGAACTTCTATGACTGGGCCACCAGTAAACTTTGAAGCCAGCTCACAATCAAATTCCTACATTGGTCAGCTACTGTGTAAGTTTTTCTGCAAGCTACAGAAGTTTCTGATTGCTGAATGACAGATTCTCTATTCACCTGCCTCTTTAGTTTGAGGGCTGTAGTTTGGTGAGACCAACTATGAAATAAATCAGAGTTGTTTTCTTTCTTTCTAAGATTTTTCTTAATGTGAGGATGAGAGTGATGACTATCAAGTTCCTTACCTGTCAGGGCTGGAAACTTTGCTTTAATGAAAAAAAGGAATGATTTTCCAAAAATAGCTATATGTAGGGTGTGATCCCTCTCCCGACTTTGAGAGTCTTTTATGAGATGCTAAGGTAGTCTGGTATTTATTCCTGTAGACCTATCTCAGGAGAGGAAACCTGAGGACATTAGAGAATATAGATGTATAACTATTGAATCCTTATGTTACCTCTTAAACATTAACTGTCTCAAGTAAACATTTGGAATAATAATCAATTCAAGATTGAATTGTTCTACAAATGTCTGAAGTGCTTATATTTCATTTAATTAGAGAAAGATCCATATGATTCAGATATCAGATGTGCAGGTGGTAAAGTTGTTCTTTGTTGAAAAAAATGTTAAAATGTATCTTATATTCTTGTGTAAAAGGGCAACTCCAGACAGAGTTGTAGACCGAATATGCAAATTCATTATATATTTTTATTTTTAAAAAAAGTATATATGATACAGTTGTCATGCAAGTTCTTATTTATTATGGCAGGTGGCATGCAGCTGATTCATCTAATACCAAAACAAACAATCACATGTACAGAGTAAAGTATGTTTATGTTTATTTTTAACTTTAAAACAGTGGCACACACATACTGAGATTCATTTAATTATAAAACACAAGTTTTCCCCAAAGAGTCTTAAAAAACCAGTGTACCACAGTACCAGTCTGAATTCCTTAAATTATGTGAGCCCCATATTCTTGGATCAAAACAGAATTTCTTAGTGCACTATACTTACAAGTACTTATTTGTTGCACTACTTAGCCAAAAGTTGAAGCTCCTTTTCATATCTAACTATATCACAATAATGAATACTCATAGACTGAGAAAGATAAAAATATGATCACATTTGTAGATCACTCTTCATAATTTCTTACACATAAATTTTGTGAGTATTTTATCTCCTTTAATCCTTAGAGTAATCTTTGATGATAGACATTTCTGTTCCCACTTTTAAAAAGGGAAAATGAGGATCCAAATTCAGTGATTGGCATTTTAGAGCTTGACATCCAAATAGTTTCTATGTAATGAAAGGTTAAAAATGACATAATGTGAAAAGTTACAAATTTTTCTTGAACAGTTTTCTGGTGTGAAGAAAAAAACATAGCCATTATGAAAAGAGTTCAGTAGAAATTAAAACTTGTTAGATTTTCACACTTAAAATATAAGCATGCCCATGATGACAGTATATGTCGTGGCTAAAAGAGGGGACTCTAAATCTAGGCTGACCTAGTTTTAAATTCTAATTCTTCCTATGCTTGTCTCATAACCTGGTCAGCTTCCTTAACCTCTGAATATCTTTATTTTCTCATTTGTCAACTACAGATTGTTAAATTAAACTTGACCTAAACCTACTTCATATTTTGAATTCCTACAAAACATATTGCAACTTAATATAGTATGTAAACAAACTTCAACCTAACTGAAGAATAATTTTTTTCAAATGTGTCTGAGGCCCATTGGATCCCAGCCGTGAAACTTCCAACAGTCATGCTGCCAACCGATCAGACCACGTCTGTGTAAGGAAAATGCCTCATTACATGGTGCTCAAATAAAACAAATGCACATTTGTAACTATCAAGCTGCTTCTATAGGTCACTTCCTTTTTCTTTCTCTAATAATTCCTGTTAACCCTTGCTGGGTGGAGCTCTCTGAATGTCTCTTGGTCTTGAGTGCCACCAGATTTGTGAGCTAGGCTTTGTTCAGGCAAATTCTGTTCAGTTTGATTTGTCTATGTAAATAGGTCTATTTTCTCTATTTTTGTGTAATAAAATTTGATAAACAGAGGTTATAATATTATTGTTACGGAAGTTGGATGCAGAATATTTCCTTAATTCTCCAATATTGGTGAATATAATATTCATATACCTTTCATTTTCCATTATTCATTATTTGGCATTGAAAATTACTTACAAATAAGTTAGAAAAAAATGGTGTTACATAATTACATGCTGTCTTATAGATTTGTCTCTTTAAATTCTTTGAGAAAAAAAGGAAAAGTATTCTATTTGTTTTTTAATGCTCTATTTAATACTTAATTATCAAGATTTCAACACTGCCTGAATTTAGGGAAAAGCTACAAAAGTATTATGGATTAGGAGGTTGCAAAGCTTATTGGCTTTCCTAATTTTGGCTTACCACAGAAGGTGAGATTGCTTTGATATTGTACGTGCAGAGAACTGACATTCTATATTCTATATTCCATTTTAGCACCAATTGGAAAATAATTTAAACACTACATTTCCAAATTGAAGAGCTAGTAGTTAATTTCTGAGACACTTATTACTTCAGTATGTTCACTGACCTTGTCTAATAAGAAACCTCTTAAACTCTTATTCTATGCTACAATGTTAAATCACTGTATAATCACTAAATTACTAAGCAATGATTGTGAAAATTACTCTAAATATTAAATTGACTCAACTATTTCATTTGTATTGAGTAGGTATTTATTTTCCTCATTTCATGCTATGACATAAACAAATTATGTTTTCATAAGCACAAACTCTTTGCTAAATATAATAAATAACAAAAATGGAAATCATATCTTTGATACCTGAAACAAAAATCTAAAAATGAATTTTAGTGCAATGAATTAAGTTCTAAGGAAGTAAAAAATAAAATGAGCCATGCACTCAATTTTAATAATTTAATTATATTTTAGTCCCAATTGGAAAATAATTTTAAGTATATTTACTTTATATTTTTCATTGTAATCAATAAACATAAGGTACCAGAGTAATTTTAATGTAACAAATGAGATTTTAAACCATTTAGTTAAATTGTTTCATGTTTTCATGCTTCAACTTATTCTGTTAGTCACAATTAGATAAGAACTCTATTCTAAAATTGGCTACACTCTGATGCACAGAAAAATCTACAAATATGACTTTCAAAATTAGTTTTGGAAAATACACTTTAAGAGAAGTTGTTTATAAGCTTTGAATTTAGATTGTTTAAAAATTAAATCACTACATTCTTGATTTTTCTGTAGTTATTTAAATCCAGTTAAAAGAGAGATGTGATCAAGAGAATTTTCTAGTACCAAGGAGATAAGTATGAAAATGAAAACCTAGAGGAAAATGTGGTATCTATAGCAACAGACTTGGTTTAAATTAGAAGTCTTCCCTCCTCCAATTGGTCAGACAAAACACGGTAGATACAGTAATCAAACACCAATGGCAACAGCAAATATGTGTTCACATCTGCTGTGAGTAGGAGACAATTCTAAATGCTAGCCGCCAATCTAGCTAGAGAAAGGAAACATACACGAGATTTGAATGAAGAAAGCATACTAAAGAGCAATGGGATAAATGGCAAGGAATATTGTCTTGAGACATAGTGTGGAAGATTTTGAAAGAAGAAGTAAATGTTTATTGCATATCTACTACGATTTAGTTGCAATGCTGAGTATTTGGATTTATAAGATGTGTCTTCAATTCATTGATAAGGAAGCCGAGGCCCAAATGTCTTGAGTACTGTTGAGGAAAAGGGAAATATCCAGAATCAGAAATGTCCATCATTCTCACATATTGTGAAGCTAATTTTATTACTCAAAGTGATGTTTAATTTCTCCACTGTATGGCTCCTATAATTACCTTTGCAGCTATTAAACAATACGTGGGGAGACTCTGTCCAATGCAAATAATTTACACCTCACCCAAACTCCTTTCTATACTTAGTGTTCACTGATGATTTTTGCCTAAATTAATCTTTACTCTGATTATATGGTTTATATATGCAACTGTGAAATGGTTATTTTCTAACTTAAGTAGTGTTCTTACCATATTTGCCAGTGAGCTCTTATCTATAGTGATATATATTTTTTTTCTCATAGAGCCATATCCCAAGAAGATAATGGCAGATTCAGTCATGGTATAGATAAGCCGGTATACTAACTATAGAAAAATAATGAGCAAATTAAAATTGATATATAGAAAATCAGTACAAGAGCATAGAGTTAAGAATGTAGTAGTACCAGAGAAATGTTTATAATTAAGAAGAAAGGGGAAGCAGAGAAAAGTCAGAATGATTGCAGGAACATCAAGATAGTGATCCACAGACTCCAAGCTGAAAGGGAATTCACAAAGCAAGTTTGGTCAAGAAACTAAAATACAGTCCAGAGGTTAATGCAAATAAGAAATGTCATTAAAGATGTCACTAAAGGAATGTTGGAAATTCAAAAATTTTGGAAGACTGCTATCAGATGTAAAATTGTAGTTACAGAGATAAAGATAAAATGCTGGAGTAGTGATATGCTTTTAGTGAGAACAAAAATAAAAGTTAATTAAAACAGGAAAAATGTCATGTATTAAGGTTGGAGGAATGGCTCATGACAAAACAGGTAGAGTTGGGCATAGAAGCAAAGTCCTCTGTTGTCAGTAAGTAGTGGGATCAAAAGCAACTTGATTACGAATTACAAAGATTAGTGGGCCTTCTCTTGTAGTTATTTTTCAGAACATAAGAAATTAGTTTAAGCTGAATAGATCCAAGAGGTTCCGTCTTTACAGAGAAGCCAAAGGTGAGTTCATCTACACGTTGTATGTGTGTGGAATCAGGGAACCTGGAAGGATGGACTTACTTTGAAGGCTTCTGTAATCAATTAGCAAGGAGGAGAGCTACTGCTGATTGGTCTCTGTATTGTAAGAAATCTGCCTGGCTATCTGTTTTTCTCTGAGATTATTTTGTGATACTGGACAAGAATGAAGAAAGCAAATATGAAATTATAAAATGAAGGATTTAGAAAAAATGTGGTGAAAAGAGAAATGAAACAGTTTAACACAAAGTTCAGAATGATGATGAAGTATGAATTATGTAAGAATGGGTAATCAGAAAAATTTAGACAATTTGAAATATTAGACTGTGCCTTATTATTTATGTATTTATGCTTTCAGGTAGATTTTTATTTTTATAGTGTGCATGCACATATAGTTGTATTTGAGTATGTAGTTATTGTGGTTATACGAACACCTAAATGATGTAGCTAGGTATGATGCTCTTTATCTCTGAAATTGCACTGATACCTTAGACCATATTGCATGTTCAAGGAGATCATTAATTTTAAGCATGAAAGCTGAGTTAAGGGTTCTGATGTCCATCCACCATTTCCATTTCCTCCCAGCTCTTTTCTGTTCTCTTATTAATCTCTCATTGAGAATGGCAGGCACATCACTACCAGCTCTGCAAGAACTTCTGCATTGCAACAGAAGTAGCAAAGTGGAATGGTGAACACACTGTCTAATATGGGGAACTAGAGTTGACTGACACTTCAAAGAATGATTGGTATTGGAAAGAATTGTTCTCACCATAGCTTTGTTATGAAATAAGAGATGAGATTATTTCATTCAGAATAGTAGATCATTACTATCATTCATGACTTAAGGGGAAAACAATCTCAGTTAAGGAGAGAAACACTAACAATTTTCACATACAATGCAAAACACATATTTGAATAGGCCTAATTGGAAATGACATTTAACTATTAAGAACATTACAGAGGCTAGGGGCATCCTCAGTGCTGGAACACTTTCCTAGCATGTACTAGACCCTTGATTTAATCCCCAGTCAGAAAATAAGTTAGATAATTTATATGAAGAACATCTATTTTTCCTTTTTACAGACCATGAGATCATCTTTATATCTGATAATTATGTAGTTTTTTAAAAATGTACAAGTATTTTTGACCCTTTAATGTAAAATTAATTATTCAAATCCAAAGAACTTCAAGATATGAAATACATTTGTTAATTGCAGGAATCTTTAAATATTATTGATAATTGATTCTTTGGTATACTGCACAAAGCTTTTACATTTAGAACATCAAAATATCATCTTCAACATTTAAGGAAATTGACCCTATGGAATTGTCTATAGTAAGGAAAATACCTGATTCAATTATCATCCCTTCTTTACATGCACAATTGCAAAGATAAAAATAAAGTCAAACAGAACATCACATAAATATGGTGCATATTACATTCTAAAAGTCCAAAATACTAGAACCAGAATTGAAGAAAGAGTATTTGCATACCATCTAGTGGTAGTTTTAACAAATAGCAATATGGTTTTAAAATATTTTTGTCTAAATGGGTATAGTGTATATGATTATACTCACCTAAATATAATGAAAACTCCATCATTTCACATGTTTAGAAAATAAGATGAGGAGTGATTTTGTTTCCTTCTGACATGCACACACTACCATAAATTATAATTTCATAATTGTCTAAATTTTAAAGTATTAAATATGTAATTTTACAGTTGCTCACTATTTTTGTCAGGCATTTATTTTTTGTTCTTGAGTTCAGTCATTGCATTAAAATGGGATGTCCTTATGCTGAATTAAAAAAAGAAAAAAAGAGCCGGGCGTGGTGGCGCATGCCTGTAATCCAAGCGACTTGAGAGGCTGAGTCAGGAGGATCACGAGTTCAAAGTTAGCCTTAGCAATTTAGCGAGACCCTAAGCAACTCAGTGAGACCCAGTCTCTAAATAAAATACAAAATAGGGCTGGGGATGTGGCTCAGTGGCCGAGTGTTCCTGAGTTCAATCCCTGGTTCCAAAAAAAAAAAAAAAAAAAAAAAAAGACAATTAAATGGAGTCTCAATAAATTCTTCCAGTGAAAAACAAAACAACAAAGTTTTTATGCCCTTTTTCCAGATTAGGATCATGGTTTTTGCCACAGCAACTTTCTCTGGAATCCATGAACTCTGACAGCACCTCAATGAGCAGATCTTCACATTTTTGTGAGTGATATCATAAAGCACATTAATCATATGGCTTGTCTTTATATTTTTGAAAATATAAGTTAACTTCTAATACTTAAATAGGAGTTTAGGGAATTCATTTCTTTCCTAGGTAAATTAGGTCGCATGTGTTCAGTTCTTAGGGAGCACTGCGGTCAGCATTCCCAAAGCCAGTGTGTAAAGTAACAGCCAGGCAGCCAGAAGGCTTTGCTTCCTGATGAAGGCAGGGAATGCCTGGGAGACGGCATCTGTGACCACGTGACTGTCAGGAACAATGCTTCATGAGCTCTGCTGCCAAAGAGGCAAAGGAGACTGGGAATTCCTAGCACATTCACTTGGAATAGATCGGGCTATGAAAGGCAAACTGAATTTTATGATAAAAATAGAATGGAGCACATTAGTGGAGTCCTCAGCTGGGGGCCTACATAATTGAAAGAGAATCTGCCTTTAGGCTGAATCTGCACTGGGTAAAACTCACAGGGCAGAAGGTGTTTTCATTTTTTTGTACTGAGAGCTCTAATTATGGGAGATGGAAAGAACCTTATGTATGAATATGGTCTTGAAACAGTGTTATGGATTGTGAGCAATTGAAACTCAGGCTCCATTGATTCTGGTTTCCTTCAGAGTTGTAAGCATATGGCATTCACTTCCCTTTCTTAAGGTGTTTTGGTTCAACCACCATTAACGTATGGCATTGATACTACAAGTAACAGAATTCTTTTCTAACAGAGTTTGCTGAGGACTTTAGGTTACATAAAATCAAGTACTAGTTCCTTGTGTTCTAGCCTGGGCTTCCCCAGAAAGCAGAATTTGAAACAAGTTCTACCCAGAGAACAGGAGTAAGGGGTGAGAGAGAATGACAAAGGTAAGAAGGCAAAGTTACTTTGAAAGGAGCATTTTGAGGTCACCATGGTGGGCAACTGGCCCTTAGTGTTTTGAGAGTTTAATGATGATGCAGAATCAACCCACTCAGAACCATTCACCTGACAGAAAGAGAAACAGTAACAACCAAAACAAACATTTTCGCTGTAGGTGGAACCTGATTTCACAATTTAGAGTAAAGGAAGTCCAGGGAAATTTAAACTAGGGAAGCTCGGAGCAACTCAATTATGCTGAAAGAACTATGAGGTGGAAACAGATCTGCCGGCACTAAAGCTCCTGAGAACAATTTTCCATCTCTCATGTTCTTGATGAAGTTTTCCTTAATCTCCAGTCTTGACTATTTCTCTATCAAATGACTCCTCTCCATATTAGGTACTCCGGAAATAGTGGGGGAAATTACATCAGTGTAGAGTTCTCTATTTTATTTCACTCTATTTTATCCTAACAAAGGACACTTCATAAACAGTTTGAAGGAAGAAGAGATTAAGACCTAATTGCACCATAACATACCTTCATGACATTGTCTGAACAATTCACCCTGAGTCTGGTGTCCTAGAACATTTTGGAAAAATAAAATCTTTCTACTTTGTAAATTTGAGAGTTTATAAGCATAATATGAAATTAAAATATATGAGGCACTTTTCAAAGGTAAGTAAGTAACTCATATACCATTTCAGTCTTCTGTTATCCAGTGGTCTTGGTGCATAGGAATTTTTTGGAAATTGCAATAAAGGAATCCTTTAAATGTTTCTCCTAATAGATATCATTTTGCCAGATAACTCAGAGCTCTCCAGACTACAGTAAGAATCCTCTTTTCCTTTCATAGTGTTTATTCTATGGTTATTCACTTTGCAACAAAAATTAATAAGCAAACTGTGTCCTGTCCTGATAGAGGTTGCTATTTTCTTCTAGAACCAAGTGTTCAAGGGCCATTTGGGGGGTTTCCTTGGCACTGATTCTGGATGTGTGACAGACTGAAACACTCTGCTCAACGCCCACGGTGCTGAACATTCCACATTCTAAATATGTAGCTGGAAAACTTCCCAGATTGTACATCTGCCTCTCTAATTTACACCTCCAAAGATAAGGGTGAGCAGGGAAGAGGTGAGAAGCTTTAATGAACTGCTTGGAGCCTTTGCATGTGCTGTGGAAACCTTCCCAGCATACACCAAACCCTAACAGCAGGGGTATAGATGGTAAACAAATATTCCAACTCAGTGACGCCCACTACATTTCAATGGCCACCTTACCTTCAAAGAGTGACCAAGAATCCCTTTTCCTCTTTTCTTACCTTTATTTTGTGTATCAGTCTTTCCAAAATACCTTTTGGGTCCAAGTTGGACATTGACTAAATGCCTGCACTACGCTGGCTGTGAAACTGTTCCCAGTGTGACTGGAGACTGTACCTTTATTTGCACATGTTGGATCTTCCTTCCCATACTGTGGATACTACTTATGTAGAAACTGTATTTTCACTGGGATCAAGTGATTACCTGGAAAATAAAATAGCTAAGACACTGAAATCTGTGAGATAGTTCTGGCAAGAACATATACATTTTAATTGGTTCTAGTGAGAAAGGAATAAAGTTTATAGAGAGCAACGTGCTTTCTGTTCATTCTTAATTAATGATGCTTCTCAGTAGGCCATTCTTGCAGTCCATGGTGTGAAAATAATAATCTGTTGCTTGTGTGCTTTGGGGAAGGTTCTTTTGTTTGTTTGGTTGGTTTGGTTTAGTTTGGTTTTAGTGGATAAGGGTCTTAAGTTGGAGTCCATGGATCCAAATAGACCATAGGTAGAATTCACTATAGTTGTGGACGTGAATGAGGAATAAAACTTTAATTTTGCTACCTCGTAGCCAAAATTTAACATACCTTTCAAAATTCGATGTAGGATGCAAACCTTCATATTATTAGCAGAAATTGCCACTTTGTCACACAGAAATTACAGGTATTTTCATAACAGGTTATAGTTTTTGCAGAAATCTCAAAAACATTTAGATTCTTCACTTGTCTAAATTAGGATAATTATTAAAAGATCAATATATCTTATTAAATGCACCAATAAACACATAAAATTAGAGTTTGGAATCTTTATTTTATGGATAACTATGTTTCTATATAGTTTCTGCTTTATGTCTATGTATTTTATTTTATGCATTTAAAAATATTCTCTGTGCGAGTTTCATCAGACTACCCAAGGGTCTGAAGAACGAATAAGCTAAAATCTCCTGTTAGATATATATCATATGTTACCAGCTCTGCAGATTCTCCACAACTTCTCCAGGAAGACCTAAGCATATCAGTCTTTTTGCATTCACTGCACTTGACTTACAGGCACACTCACCATATCCAGTCATGTGCTCTGCTCTTCCAGAGTGTGGGCTTCTGGAGGGCAGAGGTGCCATCCATAGGATACAGGTTCTGCTAGAAGTAGTTCTGTAGCTGGACCTCTGAGGTCCAGACCCCAGACTCATCTCATCCCAAATACTTAACTCTTAGCAGTATAGTGCTCTAAAGGTGCTCCCATGTTCTCACCTGTAAAATGAAAAGAATATTAGTAGCTATTCCCTACATTTGTTTTAAGGATTATGCGAGTAAAGCACACAGAGCAATGCCTGGGAGAAAGTAAGCACTCAGCAAATGTTAGTGATCATTGTTTCTATTTTTATTTAAGCAGCAGAAGCAATGTCTTTGTGACAGTAACATCTTTGTAACTACTGAGTCTAGTTCAGCACTTAACAGGTGTCTGGTACATGACAGGCACTCAATTAGTGTTTGTTGAACAAATTAAATAGTAACTGGTTTATTTTCCTTCAGAAAATTAATCAGGATAAACCTACAATTTCAAACCCCAAAATAAGACACATACATAAAATTATGTCAACCAGTCAATAAGTAATTTATAGACTCTCTGCTGTATGTTCATTACCATGTATGTGATCCCAGTCCTTTCACAACTGTTAGGAATAGAGGATTTTGTATATTGAGGAAAACAGCAAATACCAGACTGCACACATATGAGATGAATAATAAAGGGTGAATGTCTTTTGAGGCATCTCCTGTAGGACAGTGACTAATTCCTGACTGTTTACTAATTAATTTTATCTTTTAAAACCTACAATGTCAAATTATATTCCCATGGCTCCCTTTCCCCGTCTGTTTCCCCAAAAGCATCCTCTTCTTCCCCATTCATTGCATTAAATTTTGCCTCCTACCTGGCTAATTCCTTGCCCAAGGATTTATCTCTTCCTCCATAAAGGGTGCAGAGAAAAAGGAAGTGGAATAAGTAGTATACTGAAAGGAACAGAAGGAAAAATGTACTTTTGGAGAAAAGACTTCAGAAAAGAAGATATTTGGAATCTGTGATCATTTACGAGAAGAAAATGTTATTGAAACTTAACCATATCTTCTTAACTAAACATTTCTTTAGAATATTTTGCAGAAAAACTTTTCATTCTAGACTGGTTTGTCACTATTTTTATGATCTTTATGATGATTAACTACTAACCATCCACTGGAAAAAGCAGTTAATCTCTCTGGATTTGAAATTTCTCTTCTGCAAATTGAGTTTAGACAAAAGCTCTCTCAGACCTTCCTGCTAGTAAGCTTCAAGTTTATTTAAGCCAGTTTGCTCACTTTCTTTAGTTCTCTCTTTTCCTCTTCTTATTGGCACGACCTTTATACCACAGAAATGAATGAGCATAAAGCATTTGCACAATATGGTATAAATAATATCACATTTATTAGATAATGAATTATTTTATTATCACTTTTATTTCCTAAACCAATTGCCTTTGGATAATTTTAGATCCAGATTAGGGAAAAAGATGAAGGAAGTTTATATTCAAAGAGGAGCTCTCCAGTGAGCAGTCTTGGCAACCACAGATGTGCCACCATAGCCTGTTTTCTATAAAGAGCTGAAGCAAAAAAGTCACAGGTAGAGTACACAGAAACCTGAGTGACAATTCCTAAAATTTTATGAATTATTTACATCAAACGAATCACTATTTCTCTGATTTTTAAATGCCATATTATCTTGATTCCATGTACATGCATGTACATGGTCTCATGTCTTTAAAGACATGTTTTGGCAAAAGAGAAAAGTATGTTTTGCCTTGGCTTGCACCTCGGCAGGTTCAGGTGCTAAAGGAACAATGAAATACAGTCATGAGATTTAAACACCCATCACTGAAAGAAAGACTATTTCTACATTTTCTTGTGAAGAGATGTTCAGAACTTCAAGAAGCAAGATATTCACAAATTAATAAAGGCATGTTTCATGTTTTGGGTGAGATATCTAAAATCTCATCACCTGTGAAACCCTGAAGCAAAATAATTGATCACCATCTACCAGGCAAATCTCTCTAACTAGACCATAGAATTCTTAAAGCTAATGGGAGTTATTCATTTTGGGCATCATAAAGGAATATTAATCAGTTGACAGATTTCCATCATTTAAAGTTTGACTTTCAGGAGATGTTAGATGACTTCTAGTTCCTCAATGAAGACATTCATTGAAGAGAAAAACAAAAAAACACAAAAAAGCAAAACAAAACAAAAAAACCCCAAGAGATTTTAAATTTAAGCAGATAGTAGAGAGATATCTCAAATATAAATTAAAATTATACTATCAATACTAAAACAGTTACAGGTATTAATTTTGAAAGCACCTGTTTTGAGAAAAAAATTATGCCTCCCTTTGATGCCAGTTATTGTTCTTGCAACCTTGTATTATTTTAAAAAACACAAGTTACATAAAAATGTGTGCAATTTCTTTATAAAATATGTAACTATACTTGTATGAAGTGGATTTAAGATTTTTTTCACTGATACTGAACTAGTAACGTTTTTCTTCAATATTCACACAATCTCTATATTCACACTGTCTAGTTAACACAGCTGGTTCATAAATTTTAATGGATCCCATGAACAAGCAACTCATCTGATCAGTTTAAAGTATCAAGATCAGTTGACAAAAGACAAGGTGGTTGTTGCCTTTGCTCATACCCCCATGGGGCAGAAAATATGATGACATGGTTGTTATTCCTGGTAAAGGCCAGCTTCTAGCCTTTCAAGTTTAAACATATTATTTAAAGGAGATCTAAGTCTGAGGATCTCCAAGTGTGGTCCCTACACCATGGCATCTGTCTCACCTGGGGCCTGGTAGAATGCCAAGCCTCCATCCCAGTCAGGCCTTTTGAATCAGAAACACTGAGGTTAGGCCTCTGCAATCTGTTCTCCAAGTGTACCTGATGCTGCTGAAATTTGAGGACCAGTTATTCAAGGAAGAGTATGATGCCTATAATGATCTGCATTTCTTAAAGTCATGCCTTGTGACATGAGGAGAAAAAAAAGGTAGATTAAAAAGAAGAGTATTCTTTTAAAATTTTAAGAATGAGATCTTGGTAGAAAAAAAAAACCCCCCCCCCCAAAAAAAAAAAAAAAGTTTTAAAAATGTGCATCAGAACTGAATAAAAGAGCATCACCTTGTAGGAAATAAAAAAGAAAAAAACCATTACAGTTCACAAAATGACTGAAGAAATTTTAATTCAGAAAATGATGAAAGAAGAGACTACAAGTTAGATGTTTCTGCAGATGAAGAAAGTCATGCTGAAATCTAAGGATAATTAAGCATTTTGGTAGTAAATTGTGCATTTACATTTAATATGATATTTTTTAAAAAACCTTTAATACATTAAAAATGGTCTGTAGCAGGGAACAGATTAGAACTGAGGAATTATGATAGGAATTAAAATTCAGCAAATCTGTATTAAATACACTGCAGGACTTCTCAGAATCTTTGATTTTATAAAGTTCATTATAAATTTCCAAAATATTTATAAAGTATGTTTCATTTTAAAATTTTAACTGATATTTGCTTGTAGAGTAGTTGGGTAGCATTCTGATTTCATTTTATTTACTTTTGGAATTTTTTAAATAAATAGATAATAGATTTATTATGGATTCTAAAAGGGAAATATGGTTACCAGAGAGAGGGGTAAGGCATCTTCTTAAATACAAAAGTTTTTTATCTGACTTCAAATACAACACAAACAATGTCATCCATTCCTTCTTTCCTGGAATTTTTTTTTTTTTTTTTTTTTTTTTTTTTTTTTTCTTGGTATTTTTTTTTTTTTTTTTTTTTTTTTTTGCAATTTTGAACTGATTCCCTTTGATTTTTAAGTTTGTGCTTAAACTGTGAAAACTTGTCAGAAGCACCTCATTCAGGTACCAATTGCTCAGAGAAGCCCCTGAACTTAATGACAGACTTTGTGCCCCATGCGTCCATGAGTGCCCAGAATGCACGCAGGCCCTGTCAGTCATTTATTTGCAGGAGCCCCAGCAAAACCAAAGCATTCTATCGGGTGGATCCTCAATCCTCATTTATCTGGTTCTACTAAATTGTAATGATGTTAGTTCATCAGATCATTCATTTGTCAATAAAACAAACCAGTTTGACTTAAATTTCCAAAGTGTAGTATCAAGAAAATCACAAAATATTTTCACTCTATCATTTGACTTATAAAACAAGAAAAGGCAATTTCGATAAGGAATCTAAATCCTTTAGTGAATATCTGATCACTGTCACCATCAAACAAATCCCCAAAGTATATCTTTGATAATGTTTTAGATAATATAGGCAGAGTTATGCTTAATGCCATCAAATTTATGGAATAAATGGTTTGTTTGTGAAACTTTTGTTTTCATGGCATTACAATGACATCCAGTGGCTGCCTCTTTAAATAATATTTATTTAGATACCTTTACTTCTCAAATAAAGGGTAAATTAATCTTGATCTGAAACATGTTCTCTGTACATTTCCATGCTCTTATATAAGCAATCTATAGTTGAAACAGTCACGCCAGAAAAAAGTTAAAAGTTTGAATGGGAGGAGGTATAGAGTGAACAGCTTCTTTCTCTCTTAATAGTGAACGCCCTAAGGGATGAATGTGACAATATGGTTTAATTTCCTCATTTTTAGTTCTCCTTGAGGCTACTCTTCCTTCAGGGCACCTAAAGAGAACTTCTGAAGGGGTTTCATACAATGCCATTTTAATTTCATTTGTATTTGGTCAACTAATTATTTGCCGAGGCCTCTGTTTCTATTTCAGCACTAAGTATTTTCCTTAGAGTCATTTATTGCTGCTGCAATGGTATATTTATAAAGCCTTGGGACAGCCTTACCTTATCTGCCCTCAAAGAATGTATTTTTAATTTTTTTCTATTTAGAGGATCTTAAAGGGGTTACCTTAGCAACTGCTGCAATGTACATATTCTGTTGGGATTTCACTAGTCTGACTTTTTTTAGCAATGCAATGTTAACAGAGCACAAGGATGTGGGCACATTCCTTTATGGAGTAAACTTTGGATTTAGGTCATACATATGTTTCTCAAGAATTCTTTCTTTATGACTTGACAATTTTTCTGTAATCATGATTTACATCTTTTATCCTGCAATTCCAAATAAATATTAACCATTTTATAAAAAAACGAAAAAGATTGATATAGGAAGAAGGGATAAGAATTGTAGCTTTTGGTAGATGTTAAGGATAGAACAATAAATTGGAGGGGCATACCTGACATGATGGATAAGATTCATATTTATGAATCACATAAAAACATAAAAAACAATGTTCAAATGGTTGTAAAATTTTAGCCCAACTAGACTCTGAGTTTACTTCGAAATGATAAAAAGGAGAGTAGTTTTATTTTAGCTATTTGCAAGTATTTTATAATATATTACACAATGTGCTCTATGTACATATCATAAATAGCATACAATAGAGGCTACAGTAATGCTTTAGGAAGACATTTTAACTAGTTCAGATTTATAAAAAGATCACACCACTTTAAAGCACAAAGTTGGTGATCATACTTTTATAGTTATGCTATGTGAAGAGCTAAGACCTTATTTATCTGCTATGGTTGGAAATGCAATTTTCTCAATAAATAAATTTTAGAGGTAAGATTTGGATTAGGAAGTGCCCAAATTTGTGTGTGTGTGTGTGTGTGTGTGTGTGTGTGCTCATGTAGTGTGAATATCATGAATATATTACCACATTCTTGCTTCAGTCTAAAGCCTTTGTTGCTGTCCCTGCTGGGAGATTGAGAGTCAGACAAAAGTAAAACCATAAAGGAACATTATTCCCAAGGTCCAGTCCTGGGAATTAGCTAATCCTTTTTTCTTTGGAAGAATGGCAAAATCTTTGATAAAATAAGGCATTACAATGAGCGATTATGACCCTCTAAGATGTGTATGTCTGTATAATTCTTACCAGTATCGTCACTCTTAGTCCTCATCCCACTCTACTTCAGCTCTTACCTGAGTAAACACTGAAGTTTGTTAGAAATATTTGTAATGTGTTCTACTATAGAGGACTTCACTAAAACTCACATAAAGGGGAAGGTCTTTAGGTTGTGTTTCCATCACTATCGACCATGTTCTGTAGTGGCATCCATTATTGCCTTTATGAGCTGCTAGGAAACGTTTGCTCTCCACACCTAAGACCATAGAACTGCTTAGGTTTTTAAGTATTCATTTCTCTACCTTTTCATGAATGTCCTGTTTCTTTTTATTTTTGTAAGCATTGCTTTTCTCAGCTTGCCTCTAGTAATGTCTCTCTCTTTCATTCTCTCATTATGTTATTCTACTATAGACTGAGTCAGAATGAGTCTGTTGAAACTGTACATAATTTTAATAACCATTTATGAAACACACTTTTTATGTAGGGCCCTGTACTAAATCATTCCTTGAATATAAACCTAATATGTGGTATGTAATATATGGCCTCTTTAAATTTTTCCGTATGATATTTTGCAAGAATCAAAATTCTGAGCACTTGTAATAAGTTCCAAGATGGCTAAAAAATATAAATTTTTCAGTCAACTTCAGAATTCTGATGTAAGGGCTTCCCAAGAGATTGTCCTTACCATAAACGTTAAATGTTCAAGTTATTGGCTGAAAAATCTCAAAATCATTTTAAAATCTATGATCTACCTCAACTCCAAATCTATTAAAGTCTCATGAAGTCACCTCCCTAGTGACTTTTACATCCATGTCTCATTTTTATTACTTTCATTTTTATTCCCAGAAGGATTTTTCAATGTCTGGAAAGTTGGAAACGGTATAAAAATGGTCAAAGCATCACAGTTGACCAAGTTTGGAGCTCTGGTTATTACTCCACTGACTCATTATGAAAGATTCCATCATCTTGGAGCCTCTTTTTTATTTGTTCATATCTCTTTTCCAGAAAGTTCTACTTTGTCTTACTGTGACTTCTGGATAAATTCATTGTAGTTAGAGGAATTTCATAAGAACATGCAGGCTCACATCTCATGTACATGCAAATTTATATGGACTTTGCAAAATTAGTACAACAGCTGAAGAACTACTATACAGAAGTAAAGAGGAGTTGGCTATAATTCCATTTTAAATTTTTCTTGGAGGTTCCTGTATTGAACTGACAAAAGGAAACACAGCTTATTCAGATACACTGCTATTTACATAACAGTGTCTTGGTCTTCCCCAAGCTAACCTCTATCTATTTCTCCATTTTTACTTTCTTGAAACCCCTCTGTGACCCCTGTGATGAAGGTGAGCAGTACCTGTCCACATACCCTGAACTCTGTCATCTCCATGTTTTTGCCTATGCTATTCCCTGACTGAAATACACACATTGACAGCATGCACACCACCCAATATGCAGTTTTTTCCTTTCTAATTTCAGCCAGTCCTGATGTGCCCAGCTCAGTTTTCTTTGCCATTATCCACATGTCTAATCTTTACTCAAGAACAAATTCTTCATTTTCATCCCTAGGTTGTTTTATTGAACAATGTTTTATAGAAAAGTACGGGAAATCATAAATGCATACCATTTGAAGAATATGCCCCAAATTGACCATGATGTAACCACTTTGTCTACCAAGCACTAGCATCCTACTAGAATTCTGGGATCATCCTTCATGTCACCTTCAAATCACTGTGCCCTCACTAATGCCAAAGTAAGAAGCTCTAAGATGGCCAGAAGCTTCATGGCTCTAATGTCCAGCTTCATAATTTAGTTTTGTCCTTTATTAAACCTCATATAAATGAAATCATATTGAATATATTTCTGACTCTAGCATCTTTTGCTCAACAATACATTTGTGACCTTCTTCTACATCATTTTGTGTAGCAATAATTCACTCATATTCACTGTTGTATAGTTTTCTATTTTGTGAACATGCCATAAGTTATATATCCATTCTTATAAAGATAAACATTTGGATTTTGTATTTTTAATCATGTCAAAATTTCTGCAATCATTTTCTTAAACATTTCTTTCATCTCTTGACCAAGAAAGTTCTGCACTTCAGCTGGTTAGACAGCTTGGCATAAATGCTGAGTCATGGAGTACGCATGTGGTCAGCACTGGTAGATACCACTCAAGTGATTTGCAAGGAGATAGTACTGATTTGTAATCCTATGAGAAGTATATGAGAATTTCAGTTTCACCAACATTTGGGGTTGTCAGTCACTTTCAATTTAGCCGTTTTTGGTGGTATGTTTTGGATTTAATTTATATTTCCCTTCTGAATGTTGAAGGTGATTTACTTGTTATACGTTTTCTGACCATTCACAATTTTTTAAAGTGTCCCCCATTTTGAGATAAGCTCCCCCCTGTTGCCCTGTCCAGCCTTGAACTGTTTGCTTCAAGGGATTCTTCCATTTCAGACTCCAGAGTAACTGGGACTACAGGCAAGCACCTCAGCACCAGCTTTGCCCATTTTTATTATAAGGTAGTAGGCGCTCTTTATATATCATTCAAGTCTTGGTCAGTTATGGCATTTATCACTCTATGACTTACCTTTATGCTTTTTTTTAAAAAAAAAAAAGATAATAAAACATAAAACAACCTTTGCCTTTTTATTCTTCTAATAATGTGCTTAGATGATGAAAAACCTATGTTTTAATAATTACCCCTTTTTGCATTCTATTTTTTAAACTCACCTGTCAGAAATTCATGAAGATGCTTCCATGTAATATTATAAATGCTTTTTTGTTACATATTTTACTTAAAGTCTACAATCCATCTGGAATCCTGGTAAAATTCCACTTTGTTTTGTGTATATATTTTACACGATGTCATTTGTTGAAAAGTCTTTACTTTCTTTACCAGTAGCCAGTCCTATGAACCTGTCAAGTTTTCATGGTGTGTGGATCTGTTTTTAGAATTTTTATTCTGCTACTTTTACACCATTTGTCTATCCTTTTCTCAATAACACATTCTCATAACTTTTTAATATTGAATTACTATTATTATCTCTATATTTCCACAAAATTTTTAAAATCAACTTTTCTATTCACACACATATACAAATTCACACACTAGAATTTTGATTAGTTTTGCATTAAATCTGAAGATATATTTCAATAAACAGATCTATATACATATATATACACATTTTTTAATCTTTGAGCTTAAGACATAGCATATTTCCTACTGATTAGACTCTTTGAAAACTTATTTCACTGATGTTTTATATGTGATCTCTCTCAAAGTTGTGCCTTTCCCATGTAGCTTCAAGCACAGAGGATGGGCAAGAATTGTATGCAGAACAAATAGAACATCCCATTTGCACAAGGATCAGCCTGTCACAGCTTCAGACTAACCCAGGAAACCATGCTACCCATTGATGAAAGCAGAGATGCTTTTTGGAGGCTGGTTAGCATTATAAAGTAGCAGTCTTGACATAAGGTAGGTTTAACCAGCTCCAGAGAACTGCCTTGACATATGACTCAGAGCTAGCAGGGCAGGATCAGTGATAGCCATGCATTTTAAATATCTGGAGACAGATTGGTTGAAAGTGAAATGACTGAAAAAGTCATACTACAAAAATAATAAGCAAAAGTTATATTAACATCATTATCAAAATAGAACACAAGACAAGAAGAGTTACTAGAGAAAAAGGACTTTTCATAATGAAGAGACAGTCAATTCAGTGAGACAACCTACCAGTAATAATAGTCACCTAAAAGATGTTCAAAAATATCTGAACTATGAAATTATAACTAACGAGTGATTAAGGAGTTACCACTGAATTTTCCAATATTTTAAAAATAACGTTCTAATTTTGAATTTTTAGGTATTTGAGAAACACATTCCTTGCCACTCAATTCCCCACTACTCTGGGTTCCCATCACCTGAAGTGGGAACTACTAGCTTGAAAGAACACATTCCCTTTGTGTGTGACTATTGGATGTAGTTCATATAATTGCCACCAGATGGCAGTAGTTATCTGCTTTAAAATATACACTGAACAATATTTTACAAATGTCAATATCTAGCAAAGGTATAGAAAAAGCCAGCTATTGCTCTTTAAAACCACAACCCTATTATAGTGTCATAGAACAACTATTCTGTTTAAAACTATTTAAAGACTTAAAGTATGGTAATCTATGAAGAATGTAGAAGTGACAAAATTCTTGCCTTCATGGAGATGATGGGCTAGTGGAACATATGGAAGAATCTGCCAAGAATGACAATACAATGTGATAAGGACTCTGAGAAGAAAGTAGAGGGTTCTCTGTCCTCATGTAATGTACAAATCTGATCTGACTTAGGTCAAGGAAGGCCTTCTGAAAGGCAGGCTTCTCCAAAACACATAACCACCACCATTTGGTAGAAGCTATTGATTGCAGATAAAAGTACCAAAAAGAAAAAAGGAAACTAAAAATTATGAGTTCAGCAAAATATGTGGAAAGATTAACACTACAAAAATAGAAATAGGCTGAGAGCAGTGGCTCACACCTGTAATTCCAGCTTGGGAGGCTGAGGCAGGAGGATCATGAGTTAAAAACCTCAGCAAAAGCAAAATGCTAAGCAGCTCAGTGAGATCCTGTCTCTAAATAAAATACAAAATAGGGCTGGGGATGTGGATCAGTGGTTGAGTGCTCCTGAGTTCAATCCCCAGTATAAAAAAAAGGAGAGAAAGAAAGAAAGAAAGAAAGAAAGAAAGAAAGAAAGAAAGAAAGAAAGGAGGGAGGGAGGGAGGGAGGGAGGGAGGGAGGGAGGGAGGGAGGGAAGGAAGGAAGGAAGGAAGGAAGGAAGGAAGGAAGGAAGGAAGGAAGGGTATGTACAAATTCCAGAGTTTTTGTTCTTTTGTGGTACAAAAAGAAAAAAAAAAAAGATTTCTTGGGGCTGAATGCAGAGAACTGGGTGACATGAAAATGTAACCTGGAGAAATATTCAGAAGAATCATGAGACTGCCCCCCCAAGTGACTACCAAATATTTAAGGAATTAATAATTATTCCTCATTGACCTGTTCCACTGAAAAGAATAAGGGAAAAAAAGATGCTGGAATACCCAACAATTGTATGAAACTAGTAAATTCTATTACAAAATTGGATATTAGAATAAAAGCTAATAAATTTAGGACTATTTTTTTTTCCTTTGGTACCAGGGATTGAATCCAGGGGTGCTTAACCACTAAGTCACATTCCCTGCCCTTTTTATTTTTTATTTTGAGACACAGTCTTGCTAAGTTGCTGCAGCTGACTTTGAATTTTTTTGATCCTCCTGCATCAGGCTCCTGAGCTGCTGGGATTGCACCACTACACCCAACTAGATTTAGGACTATTGATTTGTACTGAACTTGAAAGTCATAGCATATAACTTCCAGATTCTCATACAATGTGAAGATGGCTACAGTGTCAGTAGGTGACAAGAATTTTTCATCTCCATTACGCTCTCATGGGAACATCATTGTATCTGTGATCTGTCCCTGATTAAAATTCTGTTAAGTGGTACGTGGCTACATTTTGCCAGAGCCTAGCCTATTGGGGCTTTATCAGAGTATAGTCAAGATGGGAAAAATCACTAATGCCACCCTAGAAGTCATCCTGTACTACCTAGGGATGAAACGAACAAATCACTTGCAAGCTGATTAAAACTGATAGCTGATCAGAGGATTATAGAAGAGTCTCCCTCCATGATGACCCTACCTCTATATCACTGAAGGACTCAACCACAGCTCCTCTTACCCCAAAACTCATGTCTGCCTTTTAACAAAAAACCACAGGGCACACTTAAAGGCAAAAAACACAGGAAGGCATCAGAATGGGATCCAAATATGGTAGGGATGTTCGAATTTATCAGACTGTGGATTCAAAACAACTGCAATTAATATTCTAGAGGATTTAATAGAATATGTAGACAACATGTGAGAAGAGATGAGGAAGGAAGGTAGAGAGGCAGAAATCTAAGAACAAATCAAAAAGAAATGCTAGTGATCAAAAACACCCTATCAGAGAGTGCCTTTGATGGGGTTAGCAGACAGGACACAACTGCAAAAGAATCTCTGAGTTTAAGGATATGTCTATTGAATCTTCCAAAACTAAAAAGTAAATATTTAAAAAGGAAGAATTGGAAGAGAATATCTAAGAACTCGGAGACAATAGTAAAAGGCATAACATCAGTGTAGTGTGATACATCAGAAAGAGAAGAGAGGAAGGACCAGGGAAAATTCTTGAAGGAAATACATGTTTCTCTCTCAATCTTCAATCTATGACTCAAATCCTAATCTTTATACTCTACTGTTCTCTATTTTGAAATACTTCAACAAAGTGTTCATTTCACCAAAGTGTTCATTTTCATATTTTTTTTAATTCAAAAATGACTTATTTGGTTTGAAAAAGGACCTTTTGTAATATGTGAGTTAATTTAGGTGAGTATTTTCTAAAGGGAATGAATATAAGTAACCATTGATTATTCACTTCACTGCTTTTACTAAAGAGAATAAATTTTACCTTGGGCATCTGCTAAACATTTGCCAAAATGTATGGTCTTGCACTTTATTTACTTGTAAAAATGCAAGTGAAAACACAGCATAACAGCACTCCTTTAAAGAAGAAAAGAGGATTAGTGAGTTAATTTGAACAACAACCACAAGAAAGTTCTTCAGTGCACCAGGAACTTGACAGGAAGCAAGCCAGGCAGTTCAGACAATAGTGCTCAGTGATGCATTATCCAGTCATGTTTTTGTCAAGCTAGTGATTATTTCATTATAAGAAATTAAAACCTGGCAAAGTTAGCTAAAATTAAGGGTTCAGGAAATAAACATTTTAGACTTAACAGTGAATTGATTAAATCACATGTTACTGTTGTCTCAAAAGAGAACCTTATCTATTGAGTTTATCAGATTAAAAATTCAACCAACCTGGGCCATTGAGATTGTCTGCCAATCATATTCTTCCTATGTTCACATCATCTTTGCAAAAAAAGTTACTCAGACTCAGTCCAGGAGAGGCCACTCCAAATACCAATAACTGTTTCCCACACAATAAGTGATGGGTGAAGAATACATTTGCAATTTCTTTTATGTTTTATCATTATTTTGGACTGGCATACACCCTCACTCCTCACCCATGTGTAAGATTCCAAACACGTATGCCTAAAACACAACACAACTCTAACTATAGAAACACTTCGAAAGTTCTCCTACAAAGATAAGACTCAAGGAGCTGGGAAATGAAGGAGCAAAATTTCCCCACAATCTTCAGGTTACATCTGTTCCTCATCTGGATTATTCTTGACAGTGTATAGTAAAATGGCTCAAGTTTAACCATTCCAGTACAGGAAACTTGTAATAAAAATTATGAGTCACAAATGGAGAACAAATAAAAGTACTTCTAGGAAAGAAATTCACATCAGTAAGGACCCAGAATATGTTCTACATGACAGAGCACACAAACTAAAGCACGCTACAGGACGTTTAGATTTTCAGATGCATCCATTTATTCAACCACTGTCTTGAATGAAAGGAATCCTGCAGTTTGAAATCTGGCTGATTCAGGTTCTGCCTGGTGGAAGGGTTTTAGCCCAGTTTTCCTTGAGGGTGCATCCTGGGAAAAGCAGGCATGTGGAGTTGCTGGCATTCTTTATGTGTTTTCTATACACGAAGCCTTGGTAATGCTTGATTTAAAGAAAAAAATACCACATCTCTGATCATAAAGCTTGGAATTTTTCTTTATAAATTGAATAGACACTAGATTTTATTCAGGGGATTCTTTTGGCTGTAATTCTGTGGCAGAGAGGTTGTCTTAGATTCTCCCAGGATTGCTCCACCATTGAGGACACCAGAAGTTGAAAGTCACCTAAATTTCTGTTGCTTGGCAGGAACCAAACTTGGTTTTATTTTTCAGCTTTTAATGGTGGTTGCCTTGGTGTACTGACTGAAAATATGTTTCTGGTCTGTCCTTATTTCTGAACATCTTAAAATCTTATTTTGGTTTCATGATTCATTATAAAAACCAAATCCAGACTCACGATGGTAAGATGCATCGTAGTTGTGAAGGACAGTTTACGGCACACTCTCATTTGGGTTGGGGAGGCCTGTCTGGGGCCATGCCACATCAGCCAGCACCTCCCAGTGAGCAATTCATGTTACCAACGGTGTGTTAACAGTTACTTTTAATTTTTTACCAACATGAAAGTAGCATTCTTATTTTGTCTGATGACGAATGAGCCTCAGCATCTCTTCAAATACCTACTGAGCACCAGGCTTCACTTCTGCCTGTTAATCTTTCTAACTCTTGCCCATTGTTTTCTACTGAGCTTCCTATATTTTCTAGTTGATTAGAGAGTTTGTTTTTATTTGACAACATGCTGATTTAGGGTATTTCAAACATCTTCTCTATATCTGTGTATTTGTATTTTTTTAAGTAATTATTTGAAATATAGTCAAATTTGTAAATTTTCCTTTTATGTTTTTCTGTTTTCAGGTATCATTGACACATCTTAATTCACCACCACATTAGAAGATTATTCCAAATATATGATCCTAATAGATTATAATTTACCTTTTAAATTAAGCCTTCAGTCCACTTGGAGTTTTTTGTGGTATTGAGGATTGAACCCAATGGTGCCCTTCCTCTGAGCTACACATCCTCAGCTCTTTGTATTTTTTGAAACAGTGTCTCACTTAGTTGACAAGACTGACCTTAAATTTGCCATCCTCCTACCTCAATCTCCCAAATCACTGGGATTACAGGCACACAAAACTGCACCCTTCTTGTTTGTTTGTTTTGATGGTGTGAATTAGGCCTGACAACTAATTTTCTCCATGTAGTAAGAGGAATTTGTCATTCTACATAAGAAATATAGTTTTACTTCATTTATTTATAATCCATATATCTCATACACCAATTTTCAATATCTGTGAATCTATTCATGAAGTCTTCCTCATGGGTCTGTTAAATCTTCCAAGTACAACATTGCATTTTTTTATTTAAGTCATTTCCCCAAAGAGCACTAGTTCTACTTATGAAGAGTATTAGGAACCAAGATTTAGGCTCTGAGTGTGCTTGTTGCTACTGGAATTTTAATTTTTGAGGCCCTCCCAGCTCACAGAGCAAAGAATTATGTTTGTATACTGACCTTTGCCAAAACATGCATCTATAAATATGCAGATGTAGATACTTGGATATACATGGAGCAAGAAGGGCTAAAAGCAGAAGGAGCTACATAATTATATTTAGAGATTGATTCATGTTTAATATAAGTGATCTTTTTATATATGTGCATTCTGGCCCTATTGTGTCTCTTATTTCTACCTTAATTCAAAGGTAGAATTTTAATTTGCTTTGGGCCTAAACTGGGCTTGAGAATATGGTATATTGTTTAAGAATAATTATATTTTAGAGATGACAATTTAAAGGTCAGGCAGTCCACACACTTGCAATTCCAAGGGAGGAAACCTTGACACAGAGTTGTTAAGGGCTGTGTACAGGTTGCACAGCAAATTAACAACCAATCACAAAATTACTTAAAGAGAAAAGTTACTTCTGCTTTAGAGTCATAGTTGGAAAAAAGTTGGAACTGGGTTTGACCTTTGAAATTGCCTTGTTATTCCTTCTCATTTTATGGATAAAATAACTAAGGTCCAGAGAAGTTCTAGCAGTCCCGGCATTTGGAATTACTCCCTTCACCAACAGTCTACAGTTTTCTACGATCTGTGTGGCCACTATTTTTTCAGATATGTCTGTGAAATAAAACATAAATTAATGAATATAATTTCTATGGCTAACATACAACATAACTGTAATTATAATAATGATTTTAACATTATAGAGAACTAATTAGCATCTTACATATCTATTTCAGCTAAAGATATATTTCTGCCCTATTTATTTGCTTGCTAAATGTATTCTTCTTTCTGGAAAATCTGTTTTCTTTCTGTTCTTCACTTTATTCTTCCTTTAAAAAAAAATCATCATTACATTGTTACCATGGAAATTGCTCACTTCCCCCAAGATTCTCTTTCTTTGAAGATATTTATTTAGTGTAGTCTATTTTGCACATATTTATTTCTTTATGGAGACCCCAACCTCCTTAGGTATTAAATCTCTATTTATATTTTCCTGTTTCATGTAATGCGTTTTTCTTACACTGAAAACACACCACACCCATGGAAACCTGGTTTTAGCTAAATGTCGTTCATTACACACAATTTCCTATAGATGTCGCTATACACCAGGTATTAAGCAATTGTAAATGTTTTAAATGGCTTTTCTTCACAACATTGTATTATATTACATTAAGGCTCATCAGATTATGCCTCTCCATGGCTCCACATATAAGAAGGACTAGCCTGACACTAAAAAAAATTTGTAGTGACATAAAAAACAACAACAACAACAACAAAATCCCAAATGACTTACAATGAGGTCCTCACAGTCTAAGTAATGTATGCACAGCCTTTTAACTTGATGTTGTACCAGCAGATCAAATGAGGAAGGGGAGGAAATACAGTAAGTTAATAACTATTTAAAGCAGAGGTATTTAATATTTGACTTTCAAGTGGTGTGTGTCACTTTTACAGAAAAAGAAAACACCTGATTGAATTATTTCCCATTAGATTCTGAAATGAAAACATTGGTCACATGCTTTTGTGGCAAATGGCAATTGCCTTATGGCATTCACTCACATTATGGATCCAAGAAAATGACCTCTATATGCAACTGATGAAAGGTACATTTGCAATCTCATGTAGACACTTCACTCCAGGATTGAGAAACTGAGTCTTACAGATGATAAATGACCTAGCCAAAGCCACATGGGACAATGCAGGCAGAATTTAAATTTCCATATTGTTGCTGGTTTAATATTACTTTTAGAAATAAAGAGCTAAGCTGATTAGTCTAATTAAAAAGCTAGAACAGCTGGGGGAATGTTCAAAGTGAGCCTTGGACAACAATTACATTGACTAACAAAACTATAGTATTGACCATTTATTGAGTATCTTATGCAACAGTTGTATATGGATCATCTTGTCTAATCTTCACAAGTACATTGTGCCTGTTTTCTATTTTTAAAATCAAGTCATGCAGGGCTACTTATGACATTTTTTTTTTTTTTGCCATGCTAGTGAGAAAAATTGGGACTTATTAGAGATATAGAAAATAACAATACTAGTGATAATATTTACTGAACATTTACTATAGGCCAGGTATTGAGCTAGACCCTTTGCATGAACACATGTATATGTAATCCTTGAGAGAGTTCTGAAAAATAAATACTATCATGGTTAATTCCCACAAGAAGAAGCGGGAAAGTCAAGAGAACAAAAAATTGTGCAAAATTATCCACCAACTAAGAATTAGAGCTAATGTTTAAATGCAAAACTTAGATAGAATTTGGTCTAGGTGGGTGCCAGGAAGAAGGAGAAAATATGCATTTTTGACCCATAATACATACATATATTCAACTATGTCAATAGATGTCATATATTATATATATGTAATTTTATATTTATGAGACAATTTACAAATTATATAAAATACTATGAATAAGGTTAGCGAATCTAGAACTAGGGTTGATTGTAGGTAAAGAAGCCAAACTTTGTTAACAAAGAATTTTAACCCATAATTTATTTGCTGGTCCTACAAAGGAGACATTCAAGAAAAAGAAAATAATAGACAAGAAAGAGACTTTTATTCTTCAGAGAAGGGTAACAATGAAGGTGGGAGGAGACAAAGGAAACAGCTTCCTAAAAGGCCAGCAGGCTGTCACATGAGGACAGTGATGATTCCGGAGCTTAAGACAAAGCCAAGGTAGGTCAAAGGGTGAATATTAACCATGAAGTAGTGAGATGCCTATTTTAACCACCCATCTGAGTAACGTAGATTAACCTAGGTTTAGTTAACTATATCAAAACTCACCAAAAGCATACTGTTTAGTACCCCTTTAAGCTATTTCTTGGAAAACGATTTTCATACTACTTTGTTACCTTGTGTAAGCTAGTTTATGTCTTTCAGCTTTGGTTTCCACATCTGCAAAGTAAGGATGAGGGACATGACGCTCTTCAGAGTCTTCTCCAAATTTCAAAGACAATGAATTTTAAAACACTCATCGCAGTGATTTAATGTAAAAGACAAATAACAAACAAAAAAAGTTAATTTCTTTCTCTCTTTTTGAGCAATCACCTTTCATTAGTTTAAATCCACAAAATAATTGGTTCTTACCCTCTTTGAAGTATTGATTAGTAGGATTTGCAAACCTTTGTAAGGATTTGTGAGGCCTTACCATTGTTTGGACTATGCCATCAGGAACTAACTGCCACAGTACTGAAACAGAGGGGTGGATTAAAGGTTATTCAAAAGCACAGCAAAAGTTTATGACAATTTCCATTGAAATATGCAGCCTCAGAAAACACTGAAGGAGCAATACAGAACTGCTGTGCTAGTTTCTGGCTTTGATGGTTCCTTAGTGAAGAGTTCTGCATGTCTATCAACTTTCTGTGCCTCCTTTTTCCCTCTCCAAAATGCTGATAGCATCTCATAGGATGGTCAACTGATTGAGCTAAGTAAGGATCTAGAATGGCCTTGTTATTATTGCAAATAAATATCAATACTATTGCTGGTTATAATCATCCCTAAATTGCTCAACTATATAAAAAGTCACTATATCTTTAAGTGGTCTTTGGTATCCAATTACCATGATCTCTTTTTGTCCTAGACCATCCTGGCTTTGGTTTGATTCCCCGTCCCTAGCACAATCCATGGACACACTTTCAAGAGAAGAATACTCTATATGACTAATTTTGCAGTTTAAATAGTGGGCTTTTAAATTGCTTTGTTTTGTGCTGCTGCTAATACATATTTATTTTAATGTAGTTCTATTTTCAAACTATGGAGTTA
This sequence comes from Glaucomys volans, assembly GCA_020662805.1. Taxonomy (NCBI): domain Eukaryota; kingdom Metazoa; phylum Chordata; class Mammalia; order Rodentia; family Sciuridae; genus Glaucomys; species Glaucomys volans. The sequence continues at coordinate 19,711 of JAJEJO010050975.1, read as the reverse complement.
CAGAACTATACCAAATTAATCCAAATATCGCCTAAAAATTCATTCCTTCACAGTGCTGGGCATCATGGAATGCTCTCTTTCCTTTGTATTGCTGTAAAGGGATAACTTACTGTGCATGGATAGTTTTCTTTCTCTCCCTTCTCCTCTCCATTTTCTCCATCAAAGGTTATCATTACATCAGTGTTAAAAGCATTGTCATAATCTGGGCCACCTCATCAGGGGGCAAATCAGGTGGATACTGCTATTTAATTTCTGGAGTGATTCCCCAAAAATGATCCCTGTCCCCACCCAAGGAAATTTATTTTCCTTCTTCTGATGAAATTCCAGGATTAGAAATCCATTTCTCTGTGTAAATCAATAACCTCTCCAGGCAATCTCTTTCAAAATGAAGATACTCAAGGGAGTGTTCATCATTAAGCTCTTAACACCTCTGTGTGAAGGATTTTCATCAGCCTTTTCCTACTATGAAAGGACAGCTTGACCCTGCAAGTCAGGCTTGGCTCCATGTGGGGCTGAACAGACACTTGGGCAGGGAGAAAATGAGGATTGGCTCCAGAGAGGGAGAGGGGTGACAGACAGAATTGTGTGTGTTTCAAACATTTCTGAAGTGGCCTCCACTGGAGCCGTTTCATGCACACAGAGCACATCTTTCCTAACTGAACTACCCCTGGGCTACTGAGGCATGGAACAGAAGACTTAGGGACTCGTTTGTCTTCTGCTGCCCCAATAATTCCTTCCAGGCAAAAATAATAATAATAATAATAATAATAATAATAATAATAATAATAATCAGGTAGCAAGAGTTGTTGGTGGCTGAGGTACTGTGGAGAATAATGAAGGGAGAAATGTTGTGCAGGTGGTGAGGAGCATGGGTGCCATTTGGAGGTTTCAAAGCTGGAAATAGGAATCCAGCTCCCTGAATCCAAATCTCACTTCTAGTACAGATAACATAAGACACAGCTGAAAGAGGAAAGTTTTGGTAACATATGTGTGGACATAGTTTTTAGAAACCAACAGCAGAGCAGGTGCTACACAAAGAACAGAAGCCATTTAGAATGCTGACTGCCCACACACTGAAAGGGGGCCCTTACAGAAATGGTGACAACTCTCCATTTCTATCTCTAAGACTGTATTCCTTCCCCAGATGCTGTAAATACTGCCTTCTCCTCAAGTTTTCCAAAGAACAAAGCAGAAATTCTAACCCTATCGTTTCTAGGAAACAACTGATGTATTTACTGTGTGTTGACTGACTGATTCATTTGCTTCTGCTCCAGAGAACCAGAAAGGTTTACTTGGTCACAAGCAACAGGGTCACAACACTCTGTCTTTCCCTTTGCTCTGCATCCATGGTGCAAATTCACATTGTATCCATTTCCTGGAACCTGGAGCTCCACTCAGTCAACCAGAAGCTGGAAAGACTGTACCTCTGCTTTCTCTGAGAACTTTAAGATAAAATGACATTAGGTGTGGACAGATGCCTGTGTTCTCTAAGTTGATGCAGCACAGAGAAATAAAATCGGGTACCGCTGGGAAGCACTAGTTTATACTTGATTTGTTTAGTGAAATCTTTCTCAAAATATTTCTTAAAAATTACTTTTTAGGAGTAAAAGTGAGATCTCACAAAAATTGGAAGGAGACCAGTAGAGTAGAGAAAGGGAATTGAGCAAAGGAGGAAGAGAGGAAAATGGGTTCATCATAGGGAACACAATTGACCAGTGTGCTGTGTGGATTTACAAATACACCACAATGATTCCCACTTTTATATGTAATTGTAATGCACTAATTAAAATATAATAACAATAGAAGAAGACCAGTAGAGTAGAGCAAAGGGATCAGGGGGAGGGAGGAGAAGAGGGAAAGGAGAGCTGCTGGGAGTGAGATTGGTTCAATTATGTTTTGTAAATGGGCAGGGATGGCACAAAGAATCCCACTCCTGTGTAGGATTTTAGTGCACCAATAAAAAATAAGTAAAATAAATAAGTGGATATAATCCATCCTTTCAGTTAGAATATAGTTAGCATTTAATGATAAACAATGCAAAACTGATATTTCATGTACATAATTTACTATTTTACTAAAAAATAATTCTTTTTCACACTTGTTCTGAGTTAAAATATTTTCACCCCTCTTTAGACCATCACAATTTAAATCAAGCTAAAATCGAACTTTCCAATAGTAACTGTTTGCTAACAGTACTTGAGCACAAACTGCAGAATCATTGCCAAGGGCTTGTCTAGGGGTAGTAGGAGTTGTTTTGCAGGTAAGCAATTCATTTCTGATTATTCTTGAGATACTTCTTAGAAAAAATAATCCCATAGTTTTAAGATTTCAGAACCATCTGTGATCCTGGCTTTTTCTCCCTCTTGTGCATGGATAAGTACTTCCGCGCCTGGGCATATCCTTCTCCAAGTGAGTAAAATGCAAAAGATGGGACAATGGGCAAACCAAACACCCTGCCCAGGCAGGACAGTTACAGCTAGCTTGCCTTCTGGAAGAGTAACAAAAGCCAGAAAGACATTTGTGATGATATCCCGTTTATATTTGTATTTTAATACTTATCTTCCATCTCTCTGTTTCTAATTCCATTTCAAATGTCTCCAGTTTATACTATCATAATTTTAAAATGCCTTTTGAACATAAATAATACAACAGTTCCAAGCCAAGTTCAGACAAACATTCCTTAATTCCAACCTTGAGAGAGTTAAAATAGTCAAAGTTAAAGTGACTCTTGTCTTCCTGCTAGAGAATCATCGATCAGAGATGTTTTTAGGTCATCTGTTTCTCCTCTTGGTCTATTTTCAAAAGGGTTAAGGTATAGTAAATAAAAGTTCATCTACTCACTGAGCTTAAAACACATGCTTTAAAATTGAGAAAAATATTTCCTCACTTATTCCCTGGGAGAGTCATAATAAAACCACATATCCAAACAGAAAGAGAGTGGACACTGTGTTTGTATATCACCAGCTTTTCAGTGACTTTCAAGTTCTGTTTTCAACTCTCTGAAGTTGGAAGTGCAAATGTAACACAGATACAATACTATTTTTTCCATTTTATAGCTGGAAATAAAACTGAAGTTCAAGGAGATAGCATGACTAGCTCAAGGAAAGACAGCTTATAATTGGCATTTTTGAACTTAAAGGCTAGTATATGCCTCCAAAGTTTCTGGTGCATATTTGAATACCATTTTATTTCCAGAATGTGACTATTTCTCTGAAGAAAGATATCCCACATTGTGCGACTCCCTGTGGCTAAGCTGATAGCTTGCAGTTATGACAGCAGTGTTTTTTATCCTCTGACTAGAAGACCAAAGTGTATATTTTATTTCACATAATGTAGGAAAGAGAGCCCCCAGGAATTATGGTATTCCAGAATAGTGACACAAAGCCTGTTGTGACCTTTCAGTGAACTTGAGTCTGTGTAGCAGGTTGGGGAGCCCCAGAGTGGTCAGGTGACCACATTGCCATCTGCAGTTCTGGACTGGTCATCTGGCCAGTGCTGACCTTTCAGAACATGATCCAGTGAAATCCAAACCCTGAGAACGGCTGGCAGGCAAAATCTGCTCCTCAATGTCAGTTTCACTGCTGAGTCGCTTAATTGTCCACTACAACTTGTAAAGGGCCCATTAGGCTCAGGTCATGAACCTCCCATTTAGTATTAATGGATAATCAAATCCTATTTGATTGGAAAGGTTTCTGTCTCAATTGTATTTCCTTCATAATTATAAATACATAACAATTTAGTAACATATACTTTAATAGAATGGCATCCCTTTATAAGAATGGCATTAAGAGACTAGCACTTATTGTCAAAGAGGCTCATCAAGCAGATATAAATTTATTAAAATCATTATCCCAAAACTACATAATAAAGATACACATTACAATGGTATATTAATATAGTGGACTTGAACATTTTATTCTCTGGCAATATTTTAAAAATGAACGTGAAGTTATTTTTCTTTTTTCATCTCATGTCTCTGAGAATAAATCAGGCCTTTACCAATGGTTGATCATTCATTTATTCATTCACCAAAATTTATTAAGCATGTGCCAGGAGCTACAGTGCACGGCATACCAGGACAATAAAGGCAAATAGCACCTTTTTCACAATAAGCCTATGACCTAGCTGTGGTAAAAGACATAAAACACAAGGCAATCTGGAAAAGAATGTTCATTTATGTGCATAGCATCATAGGGTAGGTCCATGACATATATGTGGGGCTGATACCTTCAAAATTAAAGAACCAAGAATAACTATAAACATATTGATTTGAGGCTGATAATGAAAACCCAGGAGGAAATGGGTAGATCTCAGGAAGAGAGTTAAGCTAGGACTATGGATGTTAGAATGGCCTTCATGCAAGCATCAGCTAAAGCTGTGGGAACTAGTGACAGAAGGAAAGAAAGAAGTTCGTGGAGAGACCATGGAGAAAAGCATTCATTAAGGTACAGATGAAATAAAAACTAGTGAAACAAAATTAAAACTCTGGAGCACATTATCATTGCCACTAAGGTAGGGAAGAGTTTGCAATATAGTGAAATGCAGGAAATTAGGTACTTGAATACCTAACAGTTCATAACATTTATCAAATGTCATAAAAATTGGAAAATCCATTGTCCTTGATTGGAAGTCAAATGGCCTGCATTCGCAGTCCTATTTAATACTAATTTCCTTTGGATACAGAAGCAGTCTTATTCAGTCCATACCTCAGTTAACCTAAATCTAAAATACAGATATGATATGAAAGCCATCTCCTTTTTCATGAGCTATTTGTGTTATTACTGGAGATTCTTGAATAGCACTGTTGTGTGAATTTAAGATGTATCATTGTTCTAAGTGTCCTATATCTACAAAACTAAGACTACTAGAAGTGAAAAACCTCACCTAAGTAACTAGCAATCATTAAAGGACAGTCCATAAGTTGTACATATTGTCACATAATGTGTTCTTTAAAACCATGTACCACATAACATTAGGGTAATTCTCCAAAGAGGTGATTGGTCTGTTGTGTCACAGGATATTATGTTATTAATAATACAGAGATGAAAGAAAATTGTCCAGTTAATGTGGTTAGCTAGAGACACAAATTGAGAGCCAAGACTCATTGGTTCCATTTTGAGCTCCACCACTGACTCAGAGCTTTCAGAAGTCACATATTCTTTAAAATAATATTGATCCCTCTCTAGAGTATAGAATTTTAAAACACAATAATTTTAGAGTTCTTTGAAATCTTCTAAAGCAGCAGCATTAATTTTTTTTGACAAAACAGTCATACAGACTTGATTCACAAGTATGTGTGTCATGCTAGTTCTATTATGCACTCAGATTTCGTAGAAGGGCTTTGAAATATTTTGCATTTACAAAGAGATGTTTTTGAAAAATAAATTTACTAAATGAGCCATGAATTAAAAGTTCACGGGCTGGGGATATAGCTCAGTTGGTAGAGTGCCTGTCTCGCAAGCACAAGGCCCTGGGTTCAATCCCCAGCACTGCAAAAAAAAGAAAAAAAAATTCACGAACATGATCTCATTTGCAAATGTACTAGGGTCTGAGGTAGATATTAAAACAATAGTTCTAGTAAAAGATAAAAATGAAATACATAGAAAGTACGCCTTAAAATAAAATACATGCACACATTAACTGTAAACCTGTATAAAATATCAAGCTAATGTTAATTTTGAGTCAAAATGCAGTATCAGACAACATCTACATTTTCAAAGTTAATCAAGAAATAGAGGCTATAGTACTTGAATGACAGACAAATTCCCTTGAAGGCTGCCAATTAGAGTCTTGCATGGGCGGGCTAAGGCTCCAGGAGTTTTCATTTTACTTCTGTTTCTCTGTTGGAGTTCCTTTCAAGCTGTCAGAGCTTGGGAAGAACCCGAGCTTTGGTTTTTTTATTTTTTTTTTTAATACCTTTCATTTTCCTACATGAAGTCAAGTTTTGAAAATTTAAACATGATAAAACTCCATGGGACATGACATGATTCAGTTAACGATTTGACTGTGTAATGATCCACAACTTAATACCAACAAGAGATTAAGAGGAAAAAATGGTTATTAGGAGGAAAAAATTTACAGCAAGAAGTAATGGATAGCCAAAGAACATCATCTCTCTCTTAAGATTAGTTGCATTGCGGTTCCGTAAAAATTGCTTCAAAAGAAATGGAGGATAATTCATGCTGTGATTTATATTAGGGGATGTTACCAAGAGAAATAATGTATACTGAAGTGTAAAACTTCTACTTTTATACACCCGTACATAATTATGTGTGATATAAGGTTTTTATTTATATATGACATATATTTCTGTGTATGTATGTGTGTTTAGGATCTTTCAAGCAATGAGTACCTCTTCTGAAATATATATTGTTCACTCTTTTCCTGAAAATATTTTTCTTTATATGTTATGGACAACCAAGTTTAATAGTTAGATTTTTAGTTTTGGCAGTTTGATGATAATAAACTTTAACTTTTAGGACCACAGTTCCAGTGGGAGGAAGGAGAATGACATGGCTCTAGCCGGCAGCATCCAGAGCAGGGCCTCCCACTCTTATGGTCCTCTCTCTGTCTCCCATCACCTCTAATGTTCTCTCCTGTTTATGCCCTTGCCATCCTCTTTTCCCTTGAACCAATAAGAATTTATATAAGTATTATTAGAATATTAGAATAGATTGATGGAGTTTGAAAAGGCAATAAATATTAATACTTCTACAACATTATTTTTACAATTATGCTAGTACTGTTGATACTAGTAAGAAATTGATATTACCTCGTATCGTATTCGGGATGGGTTATATAATGGTAAAGTCATGTGGAATACAATTCTCTTTATAGGGAGCCCTTAATATTGAAAGTGAGAAAAAGACCAGTGTATATAAGATGCTGCCTTTTTACATACTAATGTCATTAAAACTTCAATAATATTAATGTTTTCTTAAATTTGCCTATATATGCTAATAGCATAAGAAATAAATAATAAAAATGATCATATAAGCACAGATGAGTAGGGATAGTAGTAAGACTTTTAATATATATATATTTTTATTTTAGAGCCATGTGAATGTATTACTTTTTGATAAACATTTAGAGTAGCACTCAACAAATATTTGTTGAATTAATGAATAAATGACTGAATGAATTGAAAGACTCAAAGCCAGTTATCTCTGATGATACATTAAAATAGCTTACTTAATTGCCTTGTCTATTGCCATTGACACCTTACTTCCTTAAAACTTAGTGGGCCACGTCTCATTAAAACACCTGACTTATCAGTCTTACCTTGTTCTGAAGTATTTTTATGACCTGTTCTTTATTTGTATTCTTTAAGTTGAGTTCAATCTTTTCCAGAGTGTAGTTGATCTCCTGTGTTTATTTTTATTCTTTCTCCAATATCTAATATAAGACCATGATCATAGTTATGGTTCAATAAATCATCAGCCTCAATAAATCCTACTAATGTGTCATACAAGTGATGCTTATTATAGGACATAAAATTTAGATATCTTTTATCTTCATTCAAATTAATCGAGTCATATCATTTTACAATGATATGAGTCCTGGTGATATGTCATATATTCAGAAATAGTGGCGTTTGGATGTGTTCCAGGTTACGATAAATCCCCAAGTTCCTTTAGATGACCAATTCAAATACCTAGAGATGATTGATAGTGCTTTGGTGTGCCTCAAACTTCATACTGCTATCTTGGATCTTCAGTGAGAGTGCTTTTATTTCCTCCTTTTTATCTTCAAGGAACCTCAAGATATTTCCATATCACCTGGATACATTATTCCCCCACTTATCACAGCTGAAAGCAACTAGTAAAACACACAAAAAAAATTGTTTCTGATTTGCTGGCTAACTACTTTGGTCATATATCAAAGCTCCTTTCTAGCATAAAACATGATGCTTATTTTATGAAAAATTTCTGAATTTCTAGTTAAATTCCTTCACATTACCAACTGCCTAGAGGTTTCCTATTTTACTGCCTTAGGATCCAGGCTCCAGAGAATTTACCTTACAATACAATCTCTTTGCAAATTTCTTATTGGGAAAAGGTCATTTTTATTTTTATCTTTTAAAATTCTGACCCCTACATTAGAATGAAAAGATATGCATAGAATTTGCTTTTAACTGAGATAATGTTAAGCAAATGATAAGCACTTAAACAAATGAACAAATATGATTTTCAACATTTAAATTTGTATGTAAAATCTAATTGCATATCATAATTTTTTCATTAACAGAAATTATTTTTGGTAATTTTGTTTACTAACTATAAAAATATTTGTTGAATGAATGGAGGGTTGAAAAATGTTGAAAAGAGCACTTGGAAAGAATATGTTTGCAAATGTTTGGAGAACAGATCTCCAGAATGCTATGTGGAGGGACAAAGTTTCAACAAATTTTATACAGAATTGAAAGAATATGACAGTGGAAAGGATAGAATGTCCCTTCTATAAAGGGTGGTCTGCAAATTAACCCAGCTGGTCAAATGCATTAGACTAAAAATGCCATGAAGCTGAAAAAGAGAGAAATGTGATTTAGAAGGCACAAATAAGAATTGGATGTAACACAGAGAACAAAAACTTGAAGCCTACAAATGTGTTTCATTTAGTTTGCATTGAATTAGTTCCAACTCCTACAAATTGAAGATTTCATGCAAGAATCCTATTTTCATCTTCTTTTTACAAAGAACAGGGCAACCCTGGGAAGCTTCCCCTCTTGGCACAACCACTTCAGCTAATTAAAGGCTGTACTTTGCATGGGGCATGCTCTCTAGAGGTCCCCTTAATTCCTACTTGGCCAATTTTTTTTTTTCATTTAAGTTACTTTGTGGGCCTGTATACACTTGAGTTTTCAATTTTTGCTTTAAAAAACTGTATCTTTCATCTGCTATATGATACTGATATTCCTTCCTATCTGTATCTTCATGGTGTCTAGGTAGGTGTAGTAAGTAGCATGTCAAGATAGACATCATTATCAATTGGGAATTTTGTTAAAAATCTGGATTCCAGTTATCTCCTTTTAGTAGGTTTAGCAGGGAGGATAAGAGATAAATATTTGACAAATGTCTAGATAATTCTAATGAATCTGGTCTCTCACAGGCTTTGGAAAGCACTAAATAGGGATGGAGCAGCAGGTACATTCAGTCAATTCTTGAGTGTGAGGAACTGAGCCTAAGCTGCTTCTAATTTATTCACAGTTATGACTGTAATAGCTTTGGCTCTTTGCCAGTGGTCCTGGGAATCTTGAGTTATCCCATTGGGTGCTCTGGTAATGGATGTTATATGAATACTGAATATGAATTTAAAGGAGCCTTATTATCATTTTTTAAAATACCTATCCTCTATGCACCAAAAGCCAAATATCAGAGGAGAGCAATGTCATTGTAATTAACCATCACTGTATATTAAGTCCCTGTCTTTAATAGGTCTCAAGATGGAGGATAACTGGCCAAAACTTTCAGATGAGAAAATTGAGGCCCAAGAAATTTCATGACTGGTTCAGGGTCACACAATTCAGTGCTGATGGGGCTGGTCTGGAACTCTAACTTCTGAACTTTTGATTTTCTTCCAGCACAATGAGTCACACCAAGTACAAATGATAGATTGTGACATATATGTTCTAAGGGATCAGTGTCATCGAGGGTGGCTGTTGTTTGGGGCTAAAGTGGTATGGATTACAGGTGCTAAAAGTGCAATCTCTCACCCATACCTATTTTAGGCATAAGAATAATTCACATTACAATTTGTCTTACTTTTAGTAAGTGAATATATGAATTTAAGACGTGCATATTAGAGAACAAAATCTATAGCATAATACTAATTTTCTCAGGACGGATGGGGCACATATCAAACAATTTTAGGACCAATTTATAAGAATAAAGGATCTATCTCTATTAAAATAGAAATACAGACAGAAGTTAATGTAACATTCCCTGTGAGCCACCAGATGTCACTATCATAGGCATTATGATAGTGACATCTCTTATAATAAGAGTCTTGGAGATTTTAGCTCCAACCAAAATGAACAGTTTTGTGGTCATGTTCATTGTGCCCATTTTAGAAATTCTGTTTCCATTATGTAAGGCCTATTCCATTATTGCTTTCAGTAAATGTTGATGTATGGAAAAAAATGAAATTGAGATATAAGATTATCCTCACTCTTCAATTATGGGCCTGGAGTAAAATAATTTGAAAAAGTTAAGTACCCATGAAAGTCCAGGCTACTTCTCAAAATCCCGCAGTTTTAAAAACTATGTCTAGAGATGGAGCAGTAATGTAATGAGTTAATTCTGTTAAATTTATTTCAATTAAAAATTTTAAATCAGTAACTACAATTTGCAAGAGTTTAAATGGATGCTAGAAGGAAAATATGAATAGGACATTGAAGTTTTTTTTCAAGGAATTTAAATCTGCTGGAAATATAAAAGATAAATTTAGGTAAAGCTGAAAAATGATAGAAATAGAATGAAACAAAAGTGAGCCATTCAAATTGGAGATTGGAAAACTAGAGTCTTTTTTAAGAAGACTTCTTTTTTAAGAAGATGATGGAGGGAAGGAAGATTATATGAATACAACACAACATTATGACAGTCCATGTATATCCTGGCAATCATTTCTGAAGGGCAGGGATTGCAGGGAATAGTAGGACCTAAGTCTGGAAGGAAAATTAGTTCTAGTCGATGAACATTTTGAATGCACATACTGTCTTTTCATTTTTAATAATAACTTTAATATTTTCATAGTAAATTAAGTAATAATTTTAGTGACTTTTTTTTAGGAGGAAGTCACACTACTTTGTTGCAGTCACGGGCCACCTGACTGCAGGTGTACAGGCTGGAAGTGCCATAGCGTAGAGCTTGGAAGGCCATTTAGGAAACTTTTATATTAATGAAAAGCCTAGAACGATAAAAACAAAAAGAATAAAAATTGGGGAGGGTCCACAATACAGAGAAAGTAGATCCTAATGAATGCCACTGATGTATAGAACTGACATTGAAACTTTGACTTTTTAAAACGTTTTGCCATCGTTTTTTTTTTTTTTTTTTAATGGAAGGTCTTTTTAGATAGTCCACTAAATTCTGTAAGTGGTGAAGTGGGTTTTTAAATTTTTTTTAATTGAAAAAAATGCAATTTAAAGGGTCTTAAATCCTCTGAATAGTATATGACCATTAATATTATTATTAAAATATGTACAGTTTTAGATTATCTAAAACTATCCTATAGAGCTAGATATCCTGTAGAGATAGTTTTGAGCACTGTAATTCTTACTAATGACTCCAAATGCTGCAAATTGATTAGAACCAGGTTTCAAACATAAACAAGATGATTGATAGACACGAAATCTTAGGACAGTACTGAAATAACTTCTTTCTCAAAATCTATTTCCAAAGTTTGAAATACCCACTTCCCAATCCACTAAAGATTTGATGCCTTTAATTAAGGTACTGCATTTCTTGGATGGAATTCATTCATTGGAATGAACATTGATTACTTACTATGTGTCAGGATGCTATATATTTGGGGGATACAAAGACAATTAAATGAGATTGTTACGTTCAAGGACCTCATAGCTTAACAAAGGAGATGGACATGTAAATAAATAATTTCCACACAACTTGAAGTATAGTTGTGATGCTTTGGGGACACGAAGGAAGAATTTACCAACTAAGTTGGTAAAGAGCCTCAGGAAAATAATGCTCAAAGGACCCAAAAAATGAGAAGTCTCCAGGCTAGGATTACTCTGGTGAATTGGCACTCCATAGAATCAAGGGGGCCAGAGGAAGCTATTAAAACAACCCATTAATCTATTGCTGAAATGAAAAGTAACATGACTATCCATTTCAATTTCCCTGAAACAGACCCTGTTTTCACTTACTGTCCCCTTTAGCTCTTACAAGTAAGCTAGTTTGGACAATAATTTTATTTACATGGTAAAACCTCCGAATGAAACTTTAGTAGAGACATCTGTGAGCCAACTGTAACCACAGCCAGTACAGCATGAAGAACTACAGCATAAAATGCAGTTATCATGGCGGTGTAGGCAGAATCCATGCTAGGTAAGACAACAGAAATGGAATAAGATCAAGGTACTGCAAGACACATCTCAGACAAGAAGAAAGTATTGACATATTTGTCTGGTGGCCTGTGGAGGAGAGGTTGATTTGGAAGTAATAGAATATACTATACATATATATATATGTATATATATATAGTATATAGTAAACATATATATATGTTTTCAAGCCCAGTGCTGGTAATGGATGAAAGACCTTTTATGCCTTATTAAGGACTATAAAAAATAATAGCTTATATTTATTCCATGTCTACTGGGCCCTGGGAAATATTCTAATCAGGCGATGAGAAATAAGCCCCTTAATCCTGATACACAACCATGCAAGGCATACAGCAGTAGCCCTGATGGTCAGATGATCCCTAGACATTGCAGTTTCTCAACTTCTGGGCATTTAGTGAGATTTGTTTTTTTGGGAAGGAGGGGCTCTTGGTGTGGAGTGGGGTTATATGACTAGCTATGGCAAGGAAGGATAGTTGGTACTTATGGGCTGAGAATTGAATTCATTGTGTGAAATGCCAGCATTCTTTCACTTCTGTCTCAACAACCAGAAATCTTCCATACAGTGGTCATTCCATCAACTTGGATTCCATGCTGAGGATGAAATTACCATGAAGCAGAGTCATAGTTGACCCTGGATGGACATGTAACATAAGCAAGAAATACCTTCTGTGGTTTTAAGCCCTTGAAATTTAGGGGTGAGGGAGGGGCATTACAGCAGCATTATCTACCCTTTTTGATTGACATGCAATGTATTGTTTTTATATCCATATTACAAATGAGGAAACTGATGCTTAAATGCTTAAGTAACCTAGCTAAATTTACAGAGTTGGTAAGTAGACATGCTAACTTTAGCACTCAGGAAATCTGAACAGATACAACCTGTAGATTCTTAAGCTTCAGAATATTGAATCTATTGTATCAAAAAATGCCTGAACTATAATTTTGTTTATTCATAATTACTCATAGTTCTTATCACTTCATTTCCCTTTTGGTTTCCAACTTCAAATAAGGTCATTATCCCACCTTAGCCTAGTATAGACACAGAAACAAATTCCAAGAGCAAACACAAAAGGAGGAAGCAAACCTTAGAGTATTTGTCTATTTTTCTTTTTTCAGGAGTAAAACCTCAGTCCTCTGAAAGATAAGCAAGATGAGGTAGGTTCACACCATGAACATTATGCAACAGTTAAAAACAGTGAACAAGTTGTATACCTAATGCAAAAATAGGTACTGAAAAGAAGCAGATGAAAGCCTGCAACAGTTATGTAACAATAGAATTTATGTTAAGCTATTCACACATAAAATAAATCTCATTTCACAGAATACAACATGTAAAAAGCTACACATTTAAATGGTTGCCGACTCAGGGAGTAGTAAATGGAGATGAGATGGAGACATGAAAAGGAGTTTGGAAAAATAAATCAACCACGAACCAACTTGCCAATGTTGGGGACCTACATACACCAAGGATGATCATGTTTTGTGAACTGATAATACGAATTATGGGAAGCTACCCAGGGCCTGTATAGGAACCAAGCTTGGTTGAACTATTCAACAGGAAAATCTGGTCACAAGGAACTCACAATTATGAAAAACTGTCTGAGATTGCTTGAGTCCCGTGGTTTTCCTGTGTTGGTTCACCATGGAAATTCAAATGCAGACCCTGGATGTGGGAATGAGCTGCTAGAGCTAAATAGCTTGCTTAACTCCACTCCATCCTGTTTTTCATGGAAGAAGCTCCTACAGGCCCCCTTTCGATTGATACCACTATAAATAAAGCAAGTGGGGGCTCCTTCCTTTGGTAGAGCCAGACCCTTATGGACTGCTCAATTGGTCATGTCCCTGCTTCAAACATAATTCTGTCTTCTGCTGTTATTCATGTTAAATAAATTTCATTAACCTTTTATTTTGTAGCCTGCCCATCCCTTTTATAGAAACCTTTTCCCTGGCCCACATGGGATGTGCAACAAGAACGAATATCCTAACTTAGTTTAAACCTCATGTGTAAAAACAAAAGCAAAATAAAACCTCAAATGTGCTACAGCACAAGCCCTTCCCACCACAAGGTTTATTTTCAGAATGCAATCATTTCAGAAGAATTTCAAAGGTGCTTACTACTTGACAAAATGCAGAATTTCTATATGGAACAAGAAGCATGGATACACAGAGTGAGGAGTGAGAAAATCTTGGTAAATGCAAATTGCCTATCCAGCTGCTCAAACTGGCTCAGAACCTAGTTGCCTACTGACAGACCAGACCCTCTGAAGAGCATAAAGATCTCCACAGAAACCCTTAATTATCCCATGCACAGATACATCCGTTCTTGCTGCCTTACTGTGCCATTTAGGTCCATAACATGTCTTTCGTTAGATGTTAATTATTTGTAGGTTACAAGAGGCTTCGTAGGAGTCTGGCAAACTTAAACACTGGGGAATTAAAGCTACAGTCAGAAGCAGTTCAATGGCATTGGGAAGTTTTGCTCCAAGGTGACATGAAGCTGTGACAGAAGCTGCATGTCAAGCTGTTTGTCCAGCCAGACCTGGAGATTTGGGAGGCTGGTACCTGCTTTTATTTATTCATATGGAGGGTTACAGAATACAGATGCCAATGCTGACTGTGAGTTAAAGAGAAGAGAGGATAAGCACTTAGGCTTAACCTACAGGGGACCTGAGGAATAAAGAGCCCCAGAGTCCAGCGTGAAGAAGAGAGAAAAAAGGGGAGGAAGAAAAAAGACTGAGAGAGATCAAGCCTAATGAACCTTTTGCTGAAGTCAATGGAAATGGGATAGTGGTGCCTCAGAGAGCAAGACCATGCCCAAACAAAGCAGGGATAAAATGGATCAGCCACAATGTCACCAAATTTGTCAAGAGTTCAAAAACCAGCAAATCAAAATCTGCAGTGAGAGAAACAAACAGAGCCTTCGACCATTGTTACTATCAAGATGAGGATACAACAGGAAACGCTACACACATATGCCTGCACAAACACGCTTATTTTTGATGTTCACTAAGAAATCTGAGCAAAGATTTTAGTATATGTAATGGCGTTAACTTTACATGTAAAAAAAATTGGTTGTTCATCTTTATTTCTGTGATTGAAAAAGTTGAAGATGATGAAGTGATTTATACTATGATCAAGGAGTTAATAATGAAACCAGAGGCTCACTGATACCTTTCTTCCTTGGAAAGTGCTGAGGAATCAAGTTGCAGAAAATGCTGGGTTCGGAAGTTACCTCAGGAGAGCAGAAATGGGAGGGAACCTGGGCTCTTCAAGGGAAAAGCTCAGTGCTTACTCTAAGTGGGAAGTAAATATGTGTGTTCACAAAGAACCAGCTAAAACAACCTCAGTTCCTGTGACAGTCTTGATTATTGAGCTTTGCCAAGAGGCTACAAGCAATTTTAATTAGCGGAAATATATCTTTTTGTCATACTTGATTTGTAAGCAAATGCTGTTATTTTTTTCCTGAATATGGTATTATGAATGAACAAATTATCTGTTACATTTATATAGTAAAAAATCGATCATTTTACTTCCCAAAATCTTACTCTGCTGAGCTTGACTTCTGTGGTAATAAAATAACTTTTCCTTTCCTTTCTCTCTCTCTCTCTCTCTCTCTCTTTTCTTATTTTCTCATCTTCCTTTCTAAAATTGTTTCTCTAATGGTTTATACCTCATGGATATTGAACATGCTAAAATAACATTTTCCACATAAACTAGAATTAAATGTGCCCTCTTAGAGAGCTCCTGATACCAAAGAAGTACTCTCCAAATACATACAATGTTGCATGACTAATTCCATGTAAATCGACTAGGAATGAGACAAAAGCAGGACACACAGTAATGCAGAGGCAAGAGTATTTTGATTTATTATAGTAAATGCATTTTAGCAACTTCCAGACCTCAAAACTCTGGATTTCCCCTTGTGCACTGCAGCATTTCCCCTAAATTCATATTTGACTTTTCTTTGTTTACTCATTTTTATGAAGCAAGTTCTATAGAGCCACCTGTTCTTTACAGTTGGTGCAGTAATGTTCAGGGTTTTATTAGTGCGCTCTGGGACTTCGGTCATTTCCTAATTCATATTCCCACTTTGGCTCTGGTAACAAGTAGTACAGAGCAGAGTCAGTATTAGTTGAGTAACTGAGGAAATAAATGAAATGCACTTGATACTATTTTGAGGATGGCTAATCTTTACTAGCAAAAAGTTGTTGAAGCAATGATCTATCATATTAACTAGATTATTAAGGTTCTGCCATGAAGGTATTATTTATAAAATATAGCTGTAATTTTGGGGAAAGAGGGCAGTATGGAATAGTGGAAAAACTAGGCCATGGAGTCATAAAAAGTAGGTTTAAGTCCAGGTTTAATTTCTATAACCTCTTGGGCAACTTATCAAACTTCTCTGAGCTTCAGGTTCTTCTTTTTATGAAATAGTGCTAAAATATCTATCTTACCAGGTTTTAATGAGAATTAGAAATTATATATCTAAAGTGCCTGGACCTTGAACATAGAAGCTACCAAATTAATGGTAGCTATTAACATCATTACTTTTATTAGCAAATTCTCAACTCTGATTAATTTAGCTCCCTTTCGATTTTCTAATTTAATTGTTACAGATGCTATTTAGACATTAAAACAGCAGCCACTACAAAAAAAGATGTTCATTTCCCTAAGATATCGAGATTCTTTCAGCCTCCAAAGTAAAAAGGGCCTCATGATGGATGCCAACCACTCCTCTTCACTATCTCTGCACTTTCATGGTGTGGATGCCATCTTTGTAATGATTAATTACTCTGAATTATAGTAAATGGAACAATTATTTTTAAAAGGCACAAATGAGTACTTGGAACTTGATTTAGAGGCACTAGGCATTTCCCTAGCTACATGTAGCTAACGATAGAAAGATTGTTTATTTTCAAAATTTGGAAAATGGAATAGTACCCAAACATAGAAATTGATTTTAGAAAGCCATTGGAACCCAGGGATGTGGGTAGAAAAAGGCATTGCCTACATTGTAGGTTATGATGTTCTGACACCTACAAGCATCTGACTTAGCAGACTTTTTTTAAAGTGGTGCTTAAAAGTGTTGGTATGGAACATAAGTAGATAATGCAAATATGTTACCGACCCCTACCAATAGTTGCAATTATGCAAATTTTAAAACCTTCATCTTTTATAATTAGGTGTAGTGGGCTCCTGTAGTTAAGTTCTCCACTGGCCAGCTCAGGTTCTGTAATCTGGTGAGCAGCTTTCCCTCTAAAATAATGCACCTCAAATAGACAAAAATATGTGTTCTGCAAAGTAATGACAGAAATGTTAATAATAAAAAGGAAAGACGTGGCATTCTGCATGTTAGTAAAAACCCCTTGTTTGTCATTTTAGAAAAGTATTTTTCATGAATAGCTGAGATTCCTTGACAATAATTAAGCATATTATTGAACTGGTCATAGGAGTATGAAATTTTAATTAATGTACTCTAACTCCCTAGAAATGAATTTTTTTGACTTGAGTGCTAGAAGGGAAGAAGGCTGCCTATAGTAAAATTTATATGGAAACTAAAATTATCCTTATTAGGTACATAATTTCCTCATAGATAATTACTATGGGTCACTTGACTCTCATTATCCATAGCTCTAAGAATATAGAGTATGAAATACTATTATCTGCACATCCCATAATCATATGAAATACAAAGTTTTCAGTAGAATTACGCGTTATAAATATTGTCCATATACACTTAAAACTTGCATATTAAAACAAATATAATCGTAAATATGTATTTGTAATTATATGTGGATCATTATAAAACAAAACACACTAAACTTCTGTTTCATTAAATAACTAAAGATGCCAGAGGTGTTTTGTCATGTCTAATTTTTAAATTAAAAAGGTATACTGACTTGAATAAGTTAAAATCTGAGAAATTCTACCTTTATTTTACAGATAGACATAGTATCTTAGAAAACTACACTCTGAATAAATAACATGTTTTATTTATTTTCTAATGTAATGTCAGGC
The DNA here is from genome assembly GCA_020662805.1 of Glaucomys volans. NCBI lineage: Eukaryota > Metazoa > Chordata > Mammalia > Rodentia > Sciuridae > Glaucomys > Glaucomys volans. The sequence continues at coordinate 1,611 of JAJEJO010050975.1, read as the reverse complement.
TACATTTAAGAACATAAAGTTCATTCAACAGGAGGGAAAATACAAAAAAAAAAAAAAAGAATAACAATTCAAGCACATTGTCCCTTAAATGATTAGTCATTGAAACATTTCTAGACAAGTCTGAAAAAATAACTACACAAATTTTATAAGGGGAAAGAAATTCAGCATCCAAAAGCATTCAAGCCCTTACAGTCCTTGAATGAATTTTGGATAGTATCTTCACAAATAGCAATTGTATTTATTGTGTAAATTGTAGTTCCTAAGCATTTTTATCTACTAGCTTTCCAGGGATTAATGGAAGGAAATCTAAATCGACTGATTACAATAGTAATCAGCTTTAGCTCAAATATTGAAATCCTGATTATAAAAAAAATTTTGCTAAAGTTAGGTTTGATCATTTCCTACTTTAGCTATTCCCCAGTGAATGCTCATTTTTTTTCTATTAAAATGAGTAACTTCTGTCCATTTCAAAAGTAGGCTTTAAAAATGGAAATAATCCAATGCAAATTAATTGCAGTGCTATATTGGGATCCCAATACTTCTTTTCATGGCAATGGATTGATCAGATTTTAGTAGGAAAAAAATGCACTTATTTACAACAGAATGAAGAGAAAAACTTACTAGTTGACAAGAGCTATTCTAAAACATTTATTTGCTTTGTATTTCAGTGATTCAACTGACTAACTCAAAGTTAGGGCAATATAACCTGCATTTATTCCTCTGTAATTCAACATCATGAAAATCAGTCTTTAAAAACAAAACACAAAAGAAGAACTGGATCATCAACACAAGGTGGCACTATGGACCAGTCTCTTAGGAATGAATCTGTTCTCAAGCATTTCCTTTCTAATATCTCTGAGACTGACTTAAATAATACAGTCCTCTTAATTTTATATCTATTTTTCTTTACTAATCTGCAAAAGATATGGGAAATACAATTCTCTCAATTAAAATAAAAATTCATGTTTGGAACTTGTAATGAATATTTTATATAATTAGTAGTCACAAACCTCTAGATATCTCTGCTGTTGACAATTTATATCTTTGTTGTCCCCACCTTTCTCAAAAAGATATCCCATGCACGTGCTCTACTCTCATCGTCTCATGAATGGACTCCCACAGCACTGACATAGCTATCTCCCTATTCTGATTTGACAGTTATAAGGAGCATTTTATTTAAAGGCCACTTTCGTGTTGCCACTATTTCAAGAATTTCAGCCAAGCATCTTTGAGGGACATGCTATTATGCATTAGTTTAAATTTAAATTCTTACTATGATATTTAACACCAAGCCCATCTTTATTCCAGGACACTGATATGCATACACACACACACACACACACACGTGTAAACACACACATGTGCACATACACACAGAAGGCTATTTTTCTCATCTGTGTACCCAGGACCCATTATTTATCACAAAAATATTATGAGAATTTCTGTCAGTTCCAAGGCCTTTTTCTAACACTCGTGATGTCACTCACTTTGGTCCCACCCACAAGAGCCATTGCTCAAAATTGTAATTCAGTTTCTTTTCTTCTTTTAGGAAGTTCTTCTTTTTGAATAAGATTAAATCATTAACCTGCAGCACACAAGCCTACAGTTTTG